>CABFOW010004341.1:8070-19874 GCA_902141385.1 Timema californicum
TTTTTTTTTAATGTCATGATAATCCAAGACATTTTAGAGTTATAGTTTGTTTAAAATATAATTATAAGTTTTTATTTGCATTATTTTTTTGTCTCTGCAAAACTTTTTTCCTCTTATTTTACAAAGAGACTTATCTTGTTTTTTTTTAAAAAAAAACTCCTTTATAGGCTCTAGACACTGTACCTAATGGGAAATTCGGCCCTGATCTATCCCAACCCCCTCTTCCTGTCCGTGGCTAAGGCCTTGGTTCAATTTTAACACCGAGATTCATCCTTCTTCGTATCTTAAATATATTATAAAAACAAAAACCCATCTTTAGATGTGGAAGGACAGCATCTGTTATTTTTGTCTCTTTTCCATCTCTTTTAAATATTTCAGTCAAGGGATTTACAGACTCTCAGTGTTAAAAGAGGATTCGAGCATTAGAGTGACAAACCAACCATCACCTATTGTTCCTGACAGGGTGGAGAGATATGCATTGTTGTAGAGTTGGATTTGTCGTTTCTACACCCAGTGGCGAAGTTACAGTCTGATTGTTGTGTTTGTTAATGAAAATAGAAACAAATATTTATCAAAAAACATCAGGCTATATTTTAATAGGAATGATATTCAAGTATAAAACTTATCAAAACAGATAAATACTTTATATTTTGAAATTAATATATTGTGTATGGCTTTTTCTCCAAATTATTGTAAAGTACGTTTTTGTGTTATAATTTATGGTGACAAGTTTAAAACGATAAAAAAGTAAATATAATACATCTACTTTATTATTTTATAAACTATAATATATTATGTTACCATAGATACAAAAAAAATAGTATTATTAATATGTTTAATAATAATTACAGTAGCCCCATGGCTTCTTTGGTGCTGACTGACAGCTCACAGCTGACAGCTAAAAGCTTTGAAAAGTTACCAGACCAAATTATGTATCCCTACCCCTAACCATATGATCTGCAAAAAACATGTGTTTAGCAGCTGTCACTTCTGACGGTCAAAATTTAGGTATATACCTAAATGTTGACTGTCAGAAGTCAGCTGTAAGCTGTCAGTCAGCACCAAAGAAGCCATGGGGCTACTGTAGTATTGTGGAAACAAGTTGTACAGTAATCCAAAAAAGTATTTTAACAACGAACTACGTAAATTTATACAGCAAATTAAAAATATGTCTACAGTGCTTAATATTAGCTAGCGACTATCAATCAGAGTTTTAAAATAAAAATATGTTTTAGGGTTTCTAAAAAGTCCTTTCGATAAATAAAGAATTTTGAGTTTACATAAATTATAATAGTATATTTGGGTTAATTTTGAAAAATCGTATACAACAATAAAATGTGAATGTTTTAGATCTAAAGTATATTTCGGCTTCATAATTTAAATTAGCTAGAAGTTGTAACTCTTAACAAATATTTCCTCAATTTCTTCATTGACGTCGTTCTAATGACAGTTTTGATGGTGGAGGTGGTGGGAGGGGCCGTTCAAATAATATTTCTATTGTTATCATAAGCATTTTATTCTAGTGACAAAAAAAAATTATTGTACCGTAATTGGACAGCCTATTAATGCTTGTATTTTCTCAATTAAATATAGAAAATTATTATGTTTTTTCCATTGTTGGCAATGTACCACTGCAGGGATAGCCTTTGTTGGTCAAGGAATGCTTGGAGAAACCCCGAACTTAGGTTTCCTAATTTTTAAAACTTTATAAGTTTCGAAATATCTTAAACATTAGATAATGCCCAATCTAAATCTTTCTACAGTAGCCCCATGGCTTCTTTGGTGCTGACTGACAGCTCACAGCTAACAGTTGATAGCTTTAAAAAGTTACCAGACCAAATTACGTATCCCTACGCCTAACCAGATGATCGGCAAAAACATGTGTTTAGCATCTCTCACTTTTAACAGTCAAAATTTAGGTATACACCTAAATGTTGACTGTCAGAAGTCAGCTGTGAGCTGTCAGTCAGCACTAAAGAAGTCACGGGGCTACTGTACGAACGGGTAAGGGGGAGGGAACTATGACGACTCTTAAATCGATATTTGAGAAGGCGAAAAAGGATTAGCGATGGACTGATATGGAATTGAATTGTCTAGTTATAGTCCAATGTTCACAGGATGAGTTATTTATAAAATAAAAACATAATTTTTTGCGACCAATAATTAAAGCACTATACTATTTTATAAGTTAAGTGTTATTTTTAAGATGTTGAAAATATATCAAAAATTACAGTTTCAGATCACAAGACTTGACGTGAAAGTAGATCTAGTTGCTTTTTTATTTTTGTCAGATAAGGCCCATATTATGAAAATTTAAATTTAAATAAATAATGTTTTATACTGAGATTTTTATTTTTAAAACCGCTTGTTTTTAGACAAAGGGAACTAATTTAAATGAACGTAAGATATTCGCTTTGTTTTCAACAAAACCTGTCTGGATATAAAGCAATAGAAATGTCGGTTGTAACAATAGGTGTATCTACATTATTTGAACAATGCACGGAAAGAACACATTCCTATTGTAATAATACTTGTATGACACGTTAAAGAAAGATGTAGTCAAAGAATAGAATTTCAACATGACGTAACTCAGGCGAAATGTCCCGACCTATAGTATAATGGTAAATGTGAAAGTAATTTAAGCTAAGTATACATATATCATATACGTGAGGTAGGTACTTAGTTTGTAGTCCGTAAAGGCTATTTCACACTGGCGTCCACAGTGTCCACGGTAATCATGGACGAAATAAATGTCGTGCCAATTCACACTGCAATCAAACGTCCGCTCACATGTTTGATGCCTACAAACGTGAGTTGCTATACTGTAGTGTAGTGTAGTGTAGTGTAGGTGACCACGTGCTCTTCAAAATACCACTGCGCATGCTCAGATCAAAACGTACACGCGGACGCCCTGCCGATCGCTCGGAGAGTGGTCTGAAAACATCCGTACACCTAGGTCGTGTGGACGTCGGTGTGAATTGCCCCCATGAGATAAACTGGGAAGCGATTTCTACAAAACGTCCGACCATGGATTCCAAGGACACCATAGATGGTAGTGTGAAATGGCCTTAAGAGAATAATTACGTAAAAGCTGGATCAAATTTAAACTTCTTAATTATGAAGCTCCATCGTAATGGACGGTCACAAAGAACTAATCACCGGTCGACAAATAAATGAACATCGGTGCCCGAATAGAAATGAAAGCAACAATGATAATTAAGAAACGGTCGCCATTTTCTATAAATAAAAGAAATCCTTAAATATTTTAACAGAAAAATTAAACAAAAATGTTAATATTTGTTTCAATTTGTTGAAATGGCTTTGATGAGTTTTAATGAACCAAGTAAGGTATTAAATTCTCTAATTCGTGTGTACAAAATTAAAATTATTATAGTTCGTTGAGGAGTTTTAGGACACGAAGTTTACGGAACATGTTGATGAACATCAAAATGAATTTTGTCCCTCAAAAAAAATCAACAAAACTTTACAAAATTAATTGTGTATTACTAAACTAAGCTAAAGTTTATCCTGACTAATAAAATACTTTGCAATTACTTCAATGACCGCTATAATAGAAATAAACGTGTGTTTTAGTGGCCATTAAAACCATTTCTTGGTCTAGTTGGAATGATGAAGGTGAGTCTAGAAAAGAACATCTATATTTGAAAGAAATAAAGGTAGTTGGTAGCACGCGCGCGGCTTAGGATATTTTCCCTTCTACACAGTTATGTGGATGTAGAACACACAGCGCTGCCAATGTAGCAGCAGTAAATATGCCCCGTTAACTAGGATATATTGCCAACACTTTTTCAGGATAATGGAAGACAGGCTGCTATAAAACAAGTCCATAGCCTTGGATGGGAGGGACGGAGGGTGGGGTATAGAGGGAGGAAAAGACCAACAAGTGTGTCTCAGAATGTTCAGAAAGCGGTGTGTGTAGAGGATCAAGCTTTATTATTGTTGAAAAAAAAAGAAACAAAGATGTCACCAATGTCTTGCTTTAAAACATTCGTATAATGCTTCTTGGCATTTTATTTTCACTTAAGTAAATCTATAATGTCATTGAGATTCTTGTTAATAATATTAACACGGTGAAATCTCCCTTAACGGAAGGATTATTCATTCTAACAAATGGTTTAAATTTCCCCGGCTAAATGACATAATCTCTTACGGTAGAACAACCTCCAAATAACGGATTTTCTCAGTAACAGATGCAGACACTGCTAGAGACGCATATTTGTACATAACAATCTCTAAACAGTGGACAAAAATTGTAAACCCCGGTTCATTTATAGTAATTGACTGTGGGAATGTCAGGAATCCCAATGTTTCGCATGAAGTGCCCATCATCGGGCGGATGTTCAAGCAGTTGTCTGTGTTCGTGCGCACATATAAAGTACAGAAGGTCTACCGTTCACATTTAGTGTCATTTCCTTTGCGTTGTGTTCTGTACAATAACCTACGTTCAAGATTTATTCATTAGTTTTAGTTATCCTGCACAGTGCAGCAATTAGATTGTCGTAATTAATATTCACAGTATTTAGGTTCATATAGTAGACGAGACTGTGCTCAATAAGTATAAATTAATTAATATATTTTTTTCAAATAACGGAATCTCTTAATAATGGACTTTTTTCTATCCCGAAAGGTGTCCGCTATTAAGAGATTTCAGTGTACTAAAAATTGTATCCGTGTACATTTTTCTTTTAAAATAGTATGTCCCATTTAAAGCTGCAGTTTATGATTGTACAAACTGTTAAAATGAAGAAGGGTTTGTAAAACAGCTTGGGGGTTGATAAGTTACTGGTAGAAATGATCAAAGCAGTCGAACCAGTGGGAATGCAATGACTGTACAGGGTGGTGAGGTTCATATGGGAGCACAACAAAACACCTGAATACTGGACTAAACGTATTATAGTCCCAAAATATAAGAAGGGAGACAAGAAGCTAATTGGGGACAACAGAGTAAATAATTACAATGCTATACTTCATTCACGATAGGAGTTACTCTCTAAAAGGTCCTTTATCCTACCAATGTCCTCCTATATAATAGATTTCTGGTAGGGAAAAGGCCTTTCAGAAAACAATTCATACGCTGAACAGACTTTATTCTGTCGTTTCAAGGTACATGAGAAAACACTGGAAACCAAAATTAGAAAAGGGGCTGAAAAGAAAACTAGAGAAAAATAGCATGGGTTTCAAAGTGGAGGATCAACCACATATCTAATTTTCATCCTTAACCATGTCTTTCGTCTTTGTATAGATATTTATTCTGGTTCCTCGTGAGCAGAGGAGAGAATGAGTGGAGGAATTAGATGTGTAGAGGGGGAGAAATGCCGCCAGGCGGTGAAGAGGACTTCAATGCTTAGAGGAAAAAGGGGGGGGGGAGCGAGGGTCATGTTAGAGACAAGAGGGGGAGAAGTGTCTAACCGCAAGGCCAGGAGTTTGGCTTGTCTATTGGAGTCGTTTAAGATTCTGCTGTGGGTTCTTCGTGGGTCAGTCTTGAGAATTTTTGTGTAATATACTTCCAGATATGGTCAGGGGAATGCGGGGCACGGTTTTGGTTGGTAAGGGTAGAACGTCGTGGGAGGACCATTTAAAATACAATATAATATAAATGTACACCTTGTGAGTGTTATAATTGTGATTTTAAGTGATGCTGTGATTTAGGAGTTTGGAGGGATTTTTTTATGAGGTAGATTGGGAATGATCGACTTATGGATGATGGCGCAACGTAATTGATGGGTTTCTCGGATGAGAATATGATTGAACCAGATTTTCTCGTGAGTAGCGATGCTTAATTCGTCTCCAAATAAAAGACCCACGCTTAATCTTTTCTTGTCGTTGAGACTGCATTGTTATTCCTACTATAACATTCTTAATTCTAGGTTGTTTTATTTATAATACATTTAAACGCTATCCTTACATGCTAGTTTGTTATTATAGGGTCAAGAATTATTTATTAATATATACATTTCTTCACTTTAGAGAAACAGTATTCTGTCTTTAGTTTAGTTCTTTCATCTTTCACTGTACTCTGTGGAAGGGATGTGCGAACCCTACCTTTACCAGGACAACCGACTACGATTGCTCAGCCGTCAATGTTGAGATGGCTTTATTATGGGGCGGTCGCATAAATGTCGTGTAGTGATAACAGAATTAAGGTGGACGTTTGGACAAGATATGGTGATGGTAGTTTAGGACATTTCCAAGGCATATGTGAGTGTTTTTAGGAACTGTGTTTGGAATAGTTTAAACCAATTCGGGATAAATAAATATATGATAGCCAAGGTAGAGGGTAGGCCTACGTTGAAAAGGTTTTCTCACTGATTCCCACCTCTACCATTATCTCCACCTATCGGCCAAACCTGGGAATATTAGGATAGAGCTTAAGATAGGGGTAGCCAAGGCGAAAAAGAAGGGGAAATTTTAATATGGACAGTTATATTACTAGGCCTGAGTTGTCATTGATTATTTTTGCTCGGTTTAAAACTAAATAGGAAGAATCAGATCTTCCTTACAGGACCTTTGGAGAAAGTTATAGTGGCCATCTATCAGAAAAAAGGCGGAGAAGGGAATAACATTTATATTTATAAGACTCTCTGTTTAATTAATGTACAGTAAAAACAAACTCAAGATAGCTTAGGATTAAAGTAGATCACATAAAACAATATTTAATTACTGGGCTTATAGTCTCACCATAGGAAAATATAATCCCAAGACTTAAGATATTCTAGCAATACCTATGGATGCTAGAGTGGAAGATTATCAAAGCTAATTTAATACTTAAGTATTTCTAAACATATACATGAAATACAACCCAATACATGGACAGGCTGAAGTGGAAATAGGAGTGGTCATTGGAGTGAAAAACATGTATGAGGATAACAGGAGCTGTATTAAGGCGTAGAGTGGAAGAACGGGGCGGTTCCGGATAAAAACTGAGTGAAGCAGGGGAGTTCCCTTTCACCATTACTGTTTGTAATAGTAATGGAAATTGTCATGAACAATGTGACAGGAAAACTCGGGAAGGAACAAATGAAATCGATAATGTTTGCTGGTGACTTGATGGTATGGGAGGGGTGCGGGAGGGGGGAAGGAAGACCAAGAATGGAATGAGGAAGTAAAAGAGTGTGGAATGAAATTTAGCATGGCAAAGTGTGAAGTGATGGTAATGACAAGGAAGAGGATAAGGCTAAAGGTTGGATGAAGTAAAGCTGAGAATAGTACAGAACGTAAAATATCTTGGAAGTATGATTGAGGAGAAAGGTGGTAGTAGGGAGGATTTAATGAGAAGAGGACAGCGGGGAAAGTTGTTCTATAGCTGCGTAAGAGACCTTCTCTGGAGAAGAAAAGTCCTCTTGAAGTGTAAGGAAGTCTTATACAGTGCGTACTTTGTACCTATTGTAACATATTCACATATGCAGCAGAAACATAGATAATGAATGTAAGAAAGACTAAGAAAGTGTAGACCGTGGGAATAAAGTTTGTGAGGAGCATGTTAGCTGTCACGAGGAGAAAAATGATTAGGAATGAAGTTATCTGGAGAATAGTTGGGGTACAAGGAGTGAATGAGATAGTAGAGGAAGTAAGACTGGGATGGTATGGGCATGTAATGAGGCTGGAAAAAGAGAAGATCCCGAAGAAAATGTTGGATGTGAAGTATGTAAGAAAAATACCGCAGGGAGGCAAAGAAATAGATGGGAGGAGCAGATAACAGAAATTGTTCAAGTGAGACGAGAAAAATGAAAATAATTAAAGGAGGAAGATTGGTGGAAGGATACAGGAAGATGGAGCCAATTTACTAAAGTAACCCGGCTACAGGCTGGAAACAGATTATAATCATAATTATGACATTAACAAGCCATGATAAAATAGAATAACACAATTTAAACCAAGATGTCTATACTCGGACAATAATTATCAGACGTGCTCGAAGAAGGTCCCTCTAACTACCGTGGGAGTTATTAGAATCTTGTTTGCGATCACTCTCATTGAGTAGTAAAAAAATTGCGTATAACTTGAACAGGTAGTAAAACGCAGTGGTAAACAAGCCCAGCAGAGCTCTCCGCCATATATTGGTCCTTCCTGGTTCATATTTGAACCCCGCGCACTCCCGAAAAAATTATGGATATATCGCTAGTCAAACAACCATTGTATTCACATGGCATCAAAACATTTTCGAGTCTACTGTCCAATCGGCACTAAGCAAGGTCATTCTCGCATCTCAGTCCAAACTACTACCGATAGTGCCTCTATCCCGTATGACAAACCTCAGTGGAACTTTACTAGACCCGTTCTCAAGGTATGTTGTGACCCAGCGTCAACCATACGTGGCCACGGCTTCGGCGTCAGTTGGGTTCAACGGGGTCGTTTGGGCCTGCCGCTACAAGCGATGGCCAGAACTGCCCACCGATCAAAGTTTAAAGAAAACACATACATTGTAAAGGTCTCCTAATATTGTAAATTGAGACCCTGTAGTCACCCTTTTGAGTAAAAGCCAATATCCTGGTTATTTCACGGAGCAGCTATTCCACTCAAACACAGGTAAAATAGCGGGGTGACTTCTACGCACACGATAAACACTCAATTAAGAGCCCTCAAGCACTAGCGGTAATTTTCGGCGCGGCCAATGAGTTGTATGGCACGACGCGCACTGTGCCGCGCGGAAAGCGTGTCTTCGCGGCCAATGAGAATACGAGCTATACACACGCGGCAGAAAAGCCGCGCGGCCAGTGGTTTGTACAGAATGTAATGGGCGGACGCGCCCTACAGGCGATTACACACCGGCCAGTACAACCCGTGACGAAACCAATAAGTCACTCGCTGGAAGTCGCTTGTTCCAATCTAACGTGCGTTTGTTCTGTGTGCTTATAGAATTTGTTTCTCCAGTATGTTTATTTCTCTTCTTTTTTTAACAAAAGTACTTTAATTCTGTTCAAATTTTATCCAAATAAAATAGTATGGTATATTTTATTGAATAACTTTATGAATTATTCTCACGTCAATGTAACTAGAAGTTTTTCCTTAGGATGACTGATCTTTCTCATGGGTGTATCCTGTCTTCTGATTGAATCATTTAGTATATCTAACAGATCATCAAATGATTCCGCAGATATTCTGGTATAATTAAAAACTATTTGTGATGTGACCTCTTTTCTTGATAAAAAATTGTTAAACCTCCCCTTTTCTTGACGACACTCCACCATAAAGTGCGCGCAAAATCTCTTATTTTTATTTTCTCTACGCTTCCTTAGGAGGTGTCGCCTAGCAGCTGCTTGCCACGCATTCATTGCGTAATTAACTATACACATCAATAAGCAGCAACTGCAGAAAGGCCGCTAATGCGGGGGGCTCTAACTAATAGGCACTTAAAACCCCATCAATTTCAGAAACAGTTTACCCCGCCAACTACTGTCCAAGCGGCGCTACAGGAACACGTGCTTCCCGCCCGGAAGCTCCTGAAGAGAGTTGAAACTAGCCACCACTACCACCTCTAGTTGTCAAATTACAAACATGACTTACCCTAACTACAGGGCCACCGTAAGCATAATTTTGTACCCGGGCGAACTTACGTTTTGGCGCCCAATCCTTTAAAACATATAATTACGTTAGCACTCATCAAGTCTAACACCATAGCTCAATCGGTCTATTTATGGTCTGTCTATTGAGATAAGTGTTCCGTGATCGATTCCTGGCACGGCCGAAAAATTAATCATTGTTGAAATTCGGGTTTCCTCTTTCACTGTGATAGATTAACGGCCGTGGGCTGGGTGTTGTGTCTGTTTTAGATTTAAGTTAGTTTAAAAGTCGTGTGCTGATATAATCAATAAGTAGGTTCAAAAAGTGCACCCTAAATACTTAAGATAGATTAAATGTTAGTGAAAAACTTTCACAAAATACGCAGTCTTTACACAACGCTGCCTTACAAGAGTTACGCAGTTAGGTGTTTGAAGTTGGGAAGCAAGTGTATCAACTGTATAAGGAGTGTGTGTGTGTGTGTGTATATATATATATATATATACTGTATACATTTGGTACACTTATATAAAACAAAATTAGTGACACAGCACCCCTGACGGTTGCCCCCGCCCCTTGCAGTAGTCCTGCCTAACTGGCAGTGGCGGCTCGTGTATAGGCACTGCGGAACTGCAGCATCCCCTATTTCCACTTGATATTATCGATAACATTTAGTATAGTGAGTCCTTTTCTCTTTAATTCCTTCTTTAATTTTGTAGTACAATATATATTCCTTAAGCTTAATGTCAGTACTTCAGTAGCCATCCCCCAGTTTATGAAAAAGATACAAAAAAATCTTTGTATGTAACTGTGCGCTTCACAGTGCCAGCGACGTGGTGTTTGTTGTGCGCATGCACACATAGGAAGGGGGTGGGGAGGAAGGCGGGACTGCCGGGTAGAGAGAGCACTGTTGCTCTCGCAGTGCCGGCTCTGGCGTGATGGTGCAAGGAATTTTTTTTTACTCAGCGTATGTTGTGCTTAGAAACCGTCGTGTCATGAGAGTGTGAATATTAACTTTAAAAGGAATTGAGGGTTCTTGGGGATGGAAGAGAGATAATGAATAGAAAACATGCAAGAAAATTTTAGCAAACAGTAAGGAACATAGTCTGGAATAAGTAGGTACCCAAGAATTGTAAGTTCAATATATTTACAAGTTTACTCCCGATATTACAGCATGAAGCAGAAACTTGGACGATATCGGCAAAATATGTGAGCAGAGAGCAGGCTTCAAAGATGATATTTTTAAGGAGCATTGAGGAAAAGACAAGAGGAGACCGAATTAGAAATTAAGAAATAAGAGAAAGCATTGGTATTGGCGCAGATGAACAATTGAGATGCCAGACTAAAATGGTTTGGCCGTGTAAAAAAGGATGGGAACAGTTATAATCCCTCTCCTTTATTTATTTTTATTAATTTATTTAATCTCTCCTTAATATAGCACGAGTAAAGAAACATTCTCATTGGGGAAAAGTTTGGTTCACCCCCATAATCATAGTCAAAAATTGCACTCTATACACTTTAAAAAAAATTCCAATATTACCAAATGATTGAATCTTATATACATGAGATTCAGGGATATTGAAAAGCAGTGGTACCGGAATGTTTTTTACCGGGGTGGGGGTTGGCAAAATTACCTTTTATGTCCATGCTAATCTAAGTTGATTTGAAAAGTATATGATAATAACTTCACCATTACCACCGAGTCACTATTTGATAGGCTCTTTTTGTGTCTGTCTATATATGTGTATATATACACACAAATATATGTATGCATATATAGACATATTTATGTATATATCTACATTTATATATAAACATATTTATGTGTACAAAAAAGTTGAAAAAAGGGTTCAAGAAAAGTAAAAACAAAGTAAAGAAAATTTCTCGGTCCAAGTCTTAGAAAAGCGATATTTATTAACCAATAATAATCAAATTTCATGAACATAATAACTATAGTCATCATTATTTCAGCCTGATCTTTATTTCTCATTTTTAATCCAGTTTGAATATAGAGTATTACTGTAATCAAAACATCGGGACTTGTTGAATTAAAGGTTTGCTTGTATTTTCCTTTATCCTACATAACTACAAAATATATTAGAAACTAATTGGATTCATGTGTATAGAATATTAGAAATATTAAGCCATGCAAATAAATGATGAGACTAATCAAGCCTTTTAAATGTTACTGGTTGCAATAATTATGATCAAATCATTTTAATTTTTTTCCTAAAACTAGCTCCCCACTGCGCCCATCAGCAAGATATCAGGGGGGGGGGGGGGAA
>CABFOW010004341.1:20052-58194 GCA_902141385.1 Timema californicum
ATATATATATATATATATATATTTAAAGTTTATTTAAACAACAAAGTGGTGGCGAATGGCAAATATATTTTCTCATGTCTTAGTTTTTAATATTGTTTTAACCGTAAATAAGGTTGTATTATAAAAATAAACGTTAATTTTTGAAGAGGATGGGGGGACAACTCTCTACTCCTGGCTAAGGCCTTGTCGCGTGCCACCCTAGAAAGTTAAATATGGCTGCGTTATCTGATATATCGCGGTATTTGATTTATTAATTGTATTAGACAATTTTCACACGTCCATTACAGATTCTGCCTTAAAATACGAGTGAAGAATGACCCTGAGCATGGAACGACTCCTCGATATCTCAGTGGTAAGAGTATTGGTGAACTAAGCCGAATACCCTGGCTCTATTCCCGTGTATAGGGGTCATTTTTTAATTTAAATGAATTTGATATATTTTTACAATTTGTTGAAATAAATTATTTTATATCATAAATGTTTTCTGTATATTATATTTATGAAAAATAGCCTATAAAATTCCCAATATTCAACAACTCTTTGAGCTACCTGGTGGGGGGGAGGGGGGGGCAGAAATGTTATTTTGGATGTCCTTGCAGTAACCACTCATATTTAATATTAATAAATACTATTGAGTTCTAACATTGTATTTTGTATTAATTGTAAAATAAAAATTATAATAAGCCCATTTTTAGAAATTCTTTGAATTATTTAAGATATTTTACATAATATTTAAAACATAAAAATCGGACAATTTTATGTTTAATATTATGTAGTTTTGTGGCATATACCCCAATTTTATTACAAATTGACATATCTGACAGCTAGAAAAAGTGACTATATTTACTTTCGTGTATTCATATCAAGACATGTGATCTGAAACTATCAATTTGATATATTTAATTCTCTACCTGTAAAATGACTCTAATATAAAAAAAATGGCATCATTGTTGGCCTTATCAAGTTAGAGTTTGAGATTAAACGTCCTAATTTTGTATAAAATATGTCAGATATTTAATTATTATTGCATTTTTCAAAATCAATAGTTATTTAGCGTCTTGTAAATATTTAGAATATTTCATTATGATAATTTTAGCTATAACCAGTTTTGTGACATAATTTGATATTATATAAGATAAATAATAATCATTGCACTTTTTTTAAATAATGTGAATTTATTTAAACTCATATTAGGTATAATGAACATCAACAAGATGAGTGTGTTAAAAAAATGTTTTCTGTAAGTATTTGAGGAATTAAAATAAAATTATTAGGAGTATGAAAGTAAGTATTCAAGTATTCAAGAATTCGAGTTCGAGTTGAGTTTTAGTAACTAATTTTTACACAACTCAAATGTCAGAACTTGGAATTTTCAATCTTTTTCTTGAAAATTCCTACATTGGTTGATTTTATTCATTTTTAAGATATAATTTCATAGCAAATTGAGTCCCTCAATATTTCCTTTTGTCTAATTAAAATAAATTTTTTACTTACATTACATTTATTTTAAAATTTGAATTTGTGTGATTTTAAATTTTTTCACAAAAAGAAAAGTAATTCCAAAACATATATATGTTTGACTTATTTATGGTTTATGGATGGATTTAGTACAGAAATCCAACTTGAAATATTTATAGTACAAATAATTCTTTATACTATTCGAATTTTAAAAAAAAGTTGATGTTTTCCTTTAAACTCGAAACAAAGTGAATAATTAATGCCAAATTGCACACCTCTAAAAAGTAGAATCCTTAACCTATCAAATATTATACTTTATTATAATACAATATAGTGGATTTTTTCTGTTTGCAATTTGTTTTTAATAAATATACTAATCCTTGTTTCAAGTGCTATAAAATATATATTATTCTTTCAAAATTTATACTTACCAAAATCTAACCTTGACTATGTCTATACCCTTTTCAGCCCTGGGTTGTTTTTCCCCCCTTTTATTCTTCTCGTGTCCTTCATTTGAAGTGCACTCAGTTAATGATCTTGAATGTAGCCAAACCTACTTTAGTTTCAAACTGGAAGTCAATTTCCCTATGGACTGGATTGACGGCAATTCAGGGTGGTTTTTACACACTCCCTTCAAGATAATGTGTGTGCATTTATTCTAATAGAACCTTCCTTATCTCTACTCCTTTAGTTTAACAGTTAATAAGCCTTGACATACAACATGATAGTTAAAAATATTAAAATTTATTTTTTCCCCAAGGGTACATAATTAAGAGCAAATTAAAACATTTTCAAATCCTTATATCTCCTTCAGGATTCAAGAATTTAAAGAACCCAACTCTACTTTTAATTATCTTTGACAAGTTCAGATGGTGCCACTAGGCTTTGTGACTTTTTTCTCTATGCAAAATATTGTTCCTTCTTATTTTGAATTTTCCCCATTTTACATAAACACCCCGATTTATGGCAATTAAGTTTAGTCAAATTTAAGTGTTAGAAAGAAACCCATTAATAAGAATATTAAAGCTAAAATTCTTCTTTATCTTTAAATATCTCCTTTGGTCATAATTTGGTTGTTATAAAAACTATTTCAAACCCTTATTTTATTTCTTCACTTACCAATAGAATTTGGTCGAGAGAAATAAAATTTCTCGGACTGGAAACTTCTATTGTTATTGAACTATTAAGAAGAGCATTGCAATAGTATAATTATTGATAATTTTAAAAAAAAATATTAGTCAACAATGGCAAAGAACACTGATATCTGTTGCTAGTGTGAAAACAATAATACATAGTTTTTAAACCATTAATTCACAATTAATTTAACAGAATTGACCATTTTTCACAATTAAAAGACTAACTAGAAGATTTCATGAGATGATTAAATTGCATTTTATTTCACATATCTTCTACATTTAAAAAAATGCTGCATTAAACTTAAAAATATTTTGCTAAGTAATATTCATAAAAACACATCCTGTGAAATTTTGGTTTATTTAATAACCATACTTCTAAAATGCCCAAAAGGATAAACGTAGCTCTGCAACCTTCAAGCATGTGGTAACGGAGTTTTCTACACATTTGTTATAGATACATGCGCTCTTCTAAAAAGGTCAATTTTTAATGTGGTTATACTTTACAGGTAAACGCTGATACATTTTATTAAAACTAATCACCCTTCCCCTTTGTGTGCAGAGTAATTAGTGTATCTCACAAGGGTGAAAGGGTGGTAATATGCGCATAGTTATAGTCTAACTTATGGACGGTGAGTAACAGGTAACATTATTTATACAGGATCTAAAAACTAAATTACTTACAAATAGGCATTAGGAACAAATGTAACTGTTCTAATTAATTTAATTGAAATATTAGTACTTGCCTTTCTCTAAAGGAAGTAATTTCAAGTATCCTCAACACAGCTCTAAAGAAGAAATAAATAATTCTTAGAAATTATGGTAACATTGTGTCGGTTTAGAGGTAAAACTCATTAAGTGCATTTCTGCTTGAAATGAGTTTATATGTGTGTATATGTTAAAATTTCAAGATTGAGATTGAAGAGAAAGTCATTAAATGTTTAAACTTATATCTCTCTATATTTTTTTAAAATAAGAAATCATCAAATTCAACATTGAAAGCTTCTTTGACAGGTAAGTCATCATTCACTTAGCAAATTTCCAAACATTGAAAATGCTACTTAGTGAGTTTTACCTCTAAACCGACGATTGACTGATTTGTAAGCAGATTTTTAAATGCCCCAATGAGGCGTATAAATATGAATTCATTACTGTTTCCAGCTTATGATCTGAGTCAGTTTTTTAATCAAGTCATATATTTTCCGCTACCGGCAAGCTAAGCCTATCGTAGCTACATATGCATTACAATCTAACTTAAAACTAGGGCAGGCACAACATCCAGTCCTCAACCGTTAATTCATCATTGTGAAAGGGTAAACCCACACTTCACCAATGACAGATGTTTCGACAATGCCGGAAATCAAACCCGGGACCCTTAGTTCAATAGAGAGACATGCTACCAACCGAGTTAAGGTGTCGGATCCTCACACACACTCACTACCTCAAATAATAAGTGAAGAATGGCCCTGGACACAAGAGAGATAAATATGGATCCAGCTCACTGGTTATTGCTTAGTGTGTCAAGCAGAAACTGACAGTTTTTATTAAAAATATTTTATTTTGATCAAAAAAGCTTTATCAACAAGTTGGAATTCATGTATAGATTATAAATATAACTTCAGAGCTTACTCTCGTGTTGTACTAGACTGCCAAAGACAGGGAAATCAGGTGTTTTTCCTAAATGGTTTTCCACTCTCATTCAAAGCCAATGTTGGTGCATTTCTTCTAAATTAAACCTTCTTAAACCCTAACCCTTTAGTGTAATTAGTATATAGGTGTATAACCCAAACGGGTACTAAGACGCGGTGCTAAAAAAAACTTCCAAACTAGACAATGGATTCGCCTTAAGACATTGTATTTGAGAATTTTATTTCAGTAAATTTGTTATTAATTATTAATAAACATTAGCTATTTTTGAAGGCGTTGAAGTCTGACAGTATAAAAGTGTCTGAGTAGAAGTCGAAGGCTTGGTGTACCAACTCCATATCTCTGTCTATAACCCTACCTTCCTTATCCCTAACACATTAATATGTATGTGTACAATACAAACATGTAGTGAGACACGATTAAAAAAACAGCATCTTTACCAGTTTGCAAACTCAACTCAAGCTGAGAATTTTATATTTAAGTATAAGCCAATACTTGAATTTGAAAGAGGTATTAACATTGGCATCTCTTTAAGCAATACTTTTTTTGAAATAATGGGCACTAGGCAGTCATAAAAATACAATTTAACATGATTGGCTTGATGCGTTTTCCAAACAAAACCAATTATAGTTTGAGAGTTGTTAAAGAATAAAATAACTGTTATTACTTTATCTTTAGTTTTCAAAACTTTGGTCGAACCCGTAACAGACCTATTAAGGGAAATATGGATTTAAAATCTTCTCAAATGTGGAAAACCTAGAGCTTTTAAAAAAGAAAGTAAATGTAGTTTAGTTTAATTTTATTTTTAATAACTACAAGCAAGTTTGAAAACTTGAGCAATGTGGGAAATTTGTTTGTTTAGATTTAAAGCTCCCTAGGAACTTACTTCTATCATTACACCTAGGTTCCTTCTAATTTCTATTATAAAAACAAATAAGCTATATTCTTAAATTACCCGCCTTGGTGGTGTAGTTGGCTAACACGCTAGTTTTGTATTGAGCTTGATTTTCGAAGATGGAGATATCGAGGTTTGAATCTCGGTCGGGTGAAATGGTAGGGGTTTTTCCTAAAATGGTTTTCCACTCTCCCTCCACGCAAATGCGGGTTCACTTCCTCCAAATTTGACTTTTCTGATCCCTAATCCATTAGCGTAATTAATAATTAAGCCAATAACCCAAACGGGTAGTAAGACGCGGTGCGGTGATAAATAAATAAATAAAAAATTCTTAATTAACTTCTATTTTAACATTTTATTTTTCTACAATTCACAATCCTCAAAAATAGGCCAACACCTTTCTCAAAATCAAAATAAAATTCAACAAGCTGACACCATTATAACCAAATAGTCAACATGTTATCTTGTAAGACTTTGAGGCCAACTCTTCTTATTTCCAGGCGGAGGAAAGCCCCAACTCGAGTAGCCAACTTCCCGGATTGGCTTCCTGTATTGGACCGGCGGACGTCAACAACAGACTTAGCCTTCAGAAGGAGATGCTGATTCAAACCTGGAGATCCTTCAGCACTCAATGAACGTGAGCGGGAAACCCCCTCAAGTTAATGGACCCTAAAAATCCATTACACACAACTAACAGACAACAGTAATGCCCTTTCAAAGATTCTACACATAGCTCTATGAAATCAAAAACGAAGAGAAAAATGTGTGATTTACTTGCTCAATGAATATCAGTCTAATTTTACAACTATATAACCAATTTTAATATTTGTTAAGCCAATACTGTGGTCTGGGAGTATTAAGGAGGCTGTCTAAGTAGCCAAGATAGTGACAGTCAGATGTTGCCCTTGGGATTAAATATTGATAATATCTTTACAGGACACGAGTTTGGTTTTTACTGGAATGAAGACAAAACTATTTTATGTGACCCTATACATAAACAAACATGCAAACATAGTTTAAAAGTTGAAATTTTCCACTTTGATAAGTCAAAATATTTACATGTTTTGGTTGGATCGTCAAGACCTAAATGGACGAGCAACGAAAGGTAACTGGTAAAGGAGCATTGACTGGATCGTCGGGAATTGAATGATGTAATTGAATGCGGGGTTTAAAGGGGAAGAGAGGTCACAAAACAAATTGTATCGACATTTGTATTTTACTCCTCCCCTGTTTGTTGTTCAACTGATGAACAACTCCACCCAGTCACGTTATAAGTCCACTTAGCTTTCAGTGTTAAGAAATTTATGCCAGACTATTCTAGTGATTTGTGGTTGCCAACTTAAGAAATCTCTTTTAAGGTTTGTAGGCGTTTCTTTTGATCCACACACTCGTCCATCAAATATTTGCTCCACATTCATCCTTTCAACATGGCCAAACCAACATAAGACGCTTATTTCAAAATGACGTATTGGATTTCCTTTCAAACCGCACTCCTTCACCAACCATTCATTACTTTCTACATTTCTTAGATATGTCCTTTCAACTGCATTCACCTTGCTTTTTTTTTTCTCTCCTGACAAACCCACACTTCACATCTATAAAACAATGTTGACACTAAGAAACTTCTATATACAGCCATATTTGTTTCTTACGATACTACTTCATTCTTTGCAAAAATCCACATACATCCAACAACTCTCCGAGATTAATTTGCCAATATGTCGATTTTCTTCCATTTTAACAAAACATTCTGCCCAGATACACAAAATCCTTCGCTTGCTTTAACAGTTTTCCATTTATAATAAGCTGACAATCATTTCCAGATTTGACCTTATCAAAAACTATCACCTTCGTTTTGGAGACATTTATACAAAGATCCATTCTGTCTGTCACCAGACATGTTCAAACGATTTAACGCATTCTCCAAGTCACTTTCGTTCTCAGCCATTAATTTACTGCATCATCTGCATGTAACATCACTCTCCCATTCACATTGTCTATTTGTACACCTGCATTCTCACAAGAATCTCTCATATCCATGAAAACATTAAACCAATGAGACAAAACACAGCCTTGTCTAACACTCTGTTCAGTGTCAAACCATTCGCTCAAAGCTCCATCCAACATAACACAAACTTTACTTCCCATACACTGCCATAATTACATTTACTAAGCGTGCATCCATACCATACTCTCTCAACATTCCATAACATACTCCTATTCACCAGATCGCACGCTTTCTCCAGATCAACAAATGCACAATACACCTTTATTGCTATACATTTCTCAATCACCTGTTGCAATGCAAATAACTGGTCCATACAACCTCTACCTGGCATGGACCAGATATTTGTATTGCAACAAGTGATATGATCAAATTCTAAAAATTACTTAACATCCCCAGTTGATAAATAGAAGTGACTACTAACCCAACCACCACTGATCATAGTTTGTTTTTGGTACAAAGTAGCCAGTACAAAACTAAATTATCACAATGTTGTTGTTTATAAACCAATCTTATTTCGAATGCACATGTCTTCCAGTTAGATTAAGTTACTAGGTACGTTCACATATTCATATGTCAAGTCATGTTTTCTGAAGCTGTCAATTTTGATATTATCAATACACATAAAATAATGTGTCATCAACATTGACGGCAAAATGTATGTTTATATTTTCTAAAAGGTGCTTTAAATGTCCATTTGTAAGAAAATTAATTTAAGCTTATAGTTTTATTTAATTGTTAATCAAAGCTGTGTCAAGGATTCTCAAAATTCTACCAATATATAAGTAGGCCTACCAATTATAATTAAATTAATTAGAATACCTTTACCAGCTCCCTAATAGTGCATGTCATTAACCACATCCTTAAAATAAATTTAAATCAAGTCATCACATAATAAAAATGATAACACACTAAATCATCAAAGACCCAAGTTATATCATTTATATGATATTAGTTCATTTGTGTATATATATATATATATATGTGTGTGTGTGAATTAATGTGGTTAAAAATAGTAATACAGTTGTGTTGAGGTAGGTATAAGCTCTGTGTGTCCTTTTTACAGAAGATGAACGATAAGCAGTTACGCAGAAAAACAACAAGCATGAGTAAAAATAAACAACAGAAAACACTCAAGTTTTTCTTCAATAAGATAAGATTATAGCCAATTTTCATAATAAGTAGTTTAAAAATCACTTTTTTTACCCTTAAAAACATGTGGGTATTTTATTTATTTTTAACCAGCTATTCCATGCAATTCAAGTTTTTGATAGTTATAGATTGAGGGTTCTCGTTCAACCTGAACTATTGAGACTCCGCTGTGTCACAAATGAACAATAATTCTGGCAGCTGAAGAAAAACAGGGTTAAATTTTTAGGAAATAGAAGGACAGTTACAAACTAAGGAAACTTCTAAATGTAGTAGATTAGACCAACATGAAAATTTTACCGTGTTGAAATAAATGAGATTATATTGCTTATTAAATAGTAGTAATAATAGTTTTTGTTTGAATCTCTCTTTATTACTTACTGAAAAAGAATTGTTGTGTTTACACCTCTGCTTTTTTGATTATCATTAATTTATATTAATATTATGTTTATTGGATATTTCCATGTTTTTAAAATCATATTTTATTCAAATCTTCAACACAATATACAATTCAAAACCATTTTTCTTTAGAAAGAAGTCTAAAAAGAGTTAAATCAACTATATTTTGTTGTTTTATAGGTGCAAGTTATTGTATGTAAGATTGTCACCTTTGCACACCAATGATACAAAAGCTTTTCAGATGTACTGTGTTTAGGTTATAATTGGGCCTCTATAACTTGGAAACTATTGGTTAGATTCTCTTGAAA
Organism: Timema californicum; assembly: GCA_902141385.1. Classification (NCBI taxonomy): domain Eukaryota; kingdom Metazoa; phylum Arthropoda; class Insecta; order Phasmatodea; family Timematidae; genus Timema; species Timema californicum. The sequence continues at coordinate 29,047 of CABFOW010004341.1, forward strand.
TTTGAAATAGGATCATAAAATCTTTCAAAGATACACTTGTGCCAAATTTTTATTTAAATTTAAATTGGTGTGTACATTTTCTCTATTGGATGAATTGACAAAGGAATCTTTTCCACACTTTGGAAAAAAAAAGGGGGGGGCGAGTCTATTTCATATTCATATGTTTCACACTGTTTTTAAATACTATATATGTCACCTTGATGAGGGATGTAAATTCAATACAGTTGTCAAAGTAACAATACATATTTGTGAATGGAATGAATATGAAACTGTTTTAAGCAAGTGACTTTCCAATTGTCAGTAAAAACGAACATTTCTGTACATTGACATCATTGCCTATTATTTTATTTAGCAACACGCCTTACTACCTGTTCGGCCTATACATATGACACATAATATATAATAATTAATTAATTTGTCAGAGATGAGTAAGTATGAATTTAGAGGAAATGTGGCCACATGTGAGGAGAGAGTGGGGAAAAACATTTAAGATAAACCTCCCTCAGTACATACTAACCAGAATTCAAGCCTTAATCTTGTCATTGGCAGTCCAGTCTATTGTGAGAATGACACCTCGGACCTTGTGATCATCAAAGAGTGTTTTACTGTTACTATTTGTAGTGTAAGCTAAAAGTAAAGATGTAAATTTGAAGGCCTATAAACAAACAAAAAATAACTGAGAAACGATTATAATAATCAAACATTACTAACTAAAACAAAAAAAGTGTAGAGATAATGATAAAAAATATTATCGACCATCCAGGACTTACCATTACTGTGATCAGTAATTTAGCACCACAGAGTTTATACTGTGGAGGCCATGGGAATGAAGTTTGTGAGGAGCATGTTAGCTGTCAGGATTAGAAATAAAGTTATCCAGGAAAAGGTGTTTACTAGCCCTTGTTATCCATTTTCTAGATTTTATTAATTGATTATTCATGTAATTTTTCAATTTCCAACTTACCATTAATCACCTTTTATTAATCTTATCAATTTGTTTGTTACTGCATAATTGCCCTTGTTGACTTGTTTCTATATTCTATTAAAGTGATCTTTTATATAAATGTCGTCACTTATAATAACAACTCCAGTTCTGTCACCAACCATTTACAATTTCTGTTTTTCGATAAATTCTCAAATTATTTTTCTAATAATTTCATTCCTTTTATGAATCTGGTTCAACTACTGTCTTATCTATGTTTTAACTCAAATTGCTCTTGAACAATTTTTAGGCAATTCTTAGGAAAATAATTTATGTATTTATAAGTGATTAAATTCCTGACATCAATTTTTATCCATGAATAATTAATTCTTTGTCACGCCCATCAATTCATATTGACTTAGCATATAACTTTTTATGTCTTAACAATTTTCCTTTTATTAAACCATCCCTATTTTCATAACTTGTTTTGTTAAATGACTTAGAATTGTATCAATCAATCAACCAATTTGTTAATTGACTTGGATGTGTATCAATCAATCAAACAACCAAATGTCGTGCTACCAAATATGTTCCTTATAATATTCATTAATTCCCGTTAGTCTTATGTTAATTTTTCTTGACTTCATAGAAAGTTCATTGACAACTTCATCCTACCCATGTGGAAAAATCATATCTGGTCAGAACTGGTGCATATCTGGGCCAGATATGCCCAGATCTGGGGCAAATTCGACATTCCCAGATCTGGCATTTTTCCATACGGGTTCATAACTGACACCTCTAGATGTATGTACATGAAGCCCATTAAGTCTGTCTTCATTTGTAGAGTTCCTCATGTACGATTTCAACAGCTTTAGGGATGAGAAAGAGGTAGGTGGGTGGTGTGGTGGTGGGGGTGGGGGGAGTTGATTTAACCCTGACACCCCACTACCCCCCACCCCCCATTGACTGCGCCAGTGTACTGAACTATGGTAGATTCCTTGATTTGGTGCAAGATAAACGTAGTATACAGACAATAATGTCAAATCTTGTCGAGGATTATCCTTTTTTTTCATCTATTAGCTGGTCTTTACTGCCCGACATATAACATTAATTTAGTCGGTGGAGTTTTTGTTTAGTTTTGTTGATTATTTTCAAGGTATAGATAAAATATGGTAACATTATGGTAAAACTTAGGAAGGAGCTTTTAGAAAATGAAAACTTATTATTAGAGCCTGTCAACTTTGATAACATTTTACTCAAATTAGTATTATCTCATAGAGATATTATCTATGCAAATTTTTACAGATTTCATGATTTGACTTCTGAATGTGATAAAATTGTTATAGTAGCTTTTGTACATGCCAAAAAATGTTTCCTTCCTTACTAAGTGTAATACATTTTAATGTACAGTGTGCCGATAAAAGTTTCATTAACGCTGTGTTTTCTATGGACCATATGCATTGTTACCACTGGCTGGATATGAGAGAGGGGCCCTTTGACCCCAATACTGACAGTTTAAATAGATAATGTAATTTCTATTTTACCTTCTAGGAGCGGTGGTTCCTCCTCGAACTCTCCTCCCTTCTCCACGAATCCCGGCTGAGCGTTACCCGAAGCAGGGGGTGTAAATATGTCACCGTGATACCCCGAGGCATTCCCGGATGGGTTCAAGTATGGGTTGGACCCATATAAAGGGGCTCCCGTGTAAGAACCCTCTGGTGGGGGCTGGGCATCAAATGATTGGAAATCTCTGTGGAAAATAAAAATTATACCGTAATGTTCATAGCCAACACTCCAGATGGATGGTGGTATATTTTCTTCAAAATGTATCCTTATCATATGTCCTTAGATTTTTTAGTGAAAGAAATAGATGGCTCAATCAGATGATAAGACCAGTAACATTAAAAATAGCAGACTATTTCACAAATAGAATTATTTCCCGCTGCTTTATTGAAAATGTGTCAGTCTTTTTTTTCCTTTTACTCCCCAAGCAAATTATTGTGTATTTTATTATGTAATCATTTATTTATATCACCTTTTACAACTAAACCAGGTTATCTGTATTTACAGTGATGTGGAAGTGAACACGAAGGTATAATTTAGAGGAAATGTACCCACCTGATGCGAGTGTGAGGAAAGTGATAAACCATTTCTCTAGGAATAAAAACTTAACACACATAAGTTAGGCCTAGCCGAATTCAAACCCCCCGGTTGCAAACTTGACTAGATGCATTTGACATTTAGTTTGCCGGCCACCACTTCGTTAGAAGAATGGCTGACACTTATCTGGAGTTTCTCATCCTGTCACCGCGACTTCAATCGCCCAATAACCTGGATATTTAATACTGCTATTATGTATTATTTTTTTAAATAGTAAAATATTAGTAACCGACTAAAATTGACCATTTACTTAAGTCCTGTGAGTACATGTACCACAATATAAAACACATTGTCCTAAAAGGTACCTATGCTACTCACAATTCCTGCCCAAAGTTGTTCCCAGACATATCAAAATTGATCGAGGATGCCTGTTGCGTTTGATCGCCCCAATAAGTTTCTGGCTGGCCACCATATCGAGGATCTTGGTTGTAGCCAGACATCTTGAAGGACACTTGTAATCTAGAAACAATATTACAAAACTGGAGAGAAGATCCTCCTTTGATCAAATAATGGTGTATCAACTCACAAGATGAAGGACATTAAAGAATCAGGCTGAGAAATAGGGATTTTTATTGGTTTTATACACCTTCCCAAGACAATAGCGGGCAAACTACTTTAGCATGAGGATAAAGTTGTAGCTCGAAAACTTATAAACGAATTTGATCATAAACAAAAAAGTTTTTTAATGTTCTATTTTTAAAAAAATTCTAATAAAATTAACCTTCCTGAAAATTAAAGTTCAATAAAAATTCCGATGGATTTATGCTTGTAAAGACTACCAAAGTTATTTCCATACAAAGTTGTCATGTGTGTATTCGGATAAGATACTTTTTAATTAAGCTATTTAATTATTTATTTAAGAAATTATATTTTAATGGCTGACATTTTTGCGTGCCTTCTAGAATTATTAAAAACGCCACAAGAAATGTTTTTTGTATAACGTTTCTCAAAAGAAAACAAGCGTTCTCTACCCAAGAATTATTGCAGCAACTGATGGCTGAATACAGATTATTAGATAAATAAGATGTAGCTCATTAATTACGAACTTGCTTATGTGGAAGCCTAGAGATGTTAATTTGTAAGTATATATAACTTACCAAAAATTAACACGTATGTAATTTTAAAACAATATTAAATAAAACTTGTTTAATTTCCTAATAGCTGTTATCAAAGAAAATAAGAATAGTTAATAAGCACCGCACTTAACCGTATAAATGTAGTCGACCGAACCACCATAAATCACTAAACAATAACAAAAACAAATGCCAGCTTGGAGAAATTCGCCAATGATCAACGATAACAAGTTAACAAACACATATGTTTGATACGATGTCTACTAAGATCAGCGATCATTGAAGCAAAGAATAAACAAACAAAAACCCGCTAAAATCGTTGCAGAATTGATAACTTACAAGTAGAGAAGTTAGAATCTTATATTTGGTTAGCAGAAAGAAAAGCTCCACGGCAATAAACAAACCGTTCTAGCTCATTTAAGTAATCTATGGCTTAGGAACTTGAAAGTTCATTGTCATACCCTACTTCTAAAAGTCCGCCATCTATTCCTATCTTGAGCTAGTTCGAGCCATTTCACCTCATTACAATCTATTGTATCAAAATGTTATCGCAAGCCCCTATCACTAACTAGCAGCTCAGTCGGTAGAGCACCTAGGTGAGACTCCACCTCTCAAGGTATCCACAATTATGTAAAAAGAAGTATATGTTTGTGGTTTCAAGGTGGGTAGAGACGGATATAATTACCAGGGAACTTACCCTCTGAAGTGTATTCATGGTAGCCCTGGATCTCCCCGTAAAGTATGAAATACAAGTGAAATAAAAGGAGGGGCGCCGATAAATTATGTGATACAAATAAAAGGACTCTTGTTAGTGCATTGGAAGAAAACAATCACACCAGGGTTGAACATAAGTGTAAAAAAAGTTTGTTAAATAAAAAATAACAACAAAAATTAATAGAGTTTTTATGATTTNGGAGAGGGAGGAAGAAAATGACGTACAGGAACAACTACAAGAATGGAATGAAGAAGTGAAATAATGTGAAATTAAATTTCCCATGGCAGAGTGTGAAGTGACGATAATGACCAGGAAGACGGTAAAGCTAGGGGTGGAGATTTATGACTTACCCAAACTTTGAATCCAAAACACCCCCAGAGGCAAGAAAATTTTCGAAATATTATTATAACCTTGAACAAGTGCGCCCGCAGGATTTTTCTCCAGAGGGGGCAAACCGAGGGGTCTGGGATGTATGAAATACACCAAGTACAGTGGGGTGTGGACAATTTATTATATTATCTTTAGAGGAAAGCTGCTTTAAAAGGCAATACTTGTCTCCTGAAAATATTTCAAATTTATCCAAATGTGTTGGTGGACATTTAACCTTGATGATTTGGATGGCGAATGCTTTTGGAGCTGCTTATACATGCACCAAACTATCAACCCTACAATCAGAAGGTGGCGTACACTAGGAATTAGTTTATTTGCTATATTCTATAACTCTGTTTGTTGACTGGGGGTACTGTTTGAGCGCTAGCTAAGAACACTGTTGAGCGAGATTAGCCTACTTCAAATATTTATACAACCTCGGGATCTCAAGGAATGGGTGAGGAGGGGGGAGGACAATCGTCCCACCTCAACACTCTTGTGCCCTTGGACTCAAAGGGTTTTAAATAGTATTTGTGGGCTTGGGCTTAACATTTTTTTAAACTAGTCACTAACATTACATATATAAAAAGTAAGTCTAGCCTTGGCTCAAAGAAAATTGTTTTAAACATCCTCTAAAAAGAACATGTTTAATAGATTACAACTTTTTTTTTAACTTCTAGCTGATTAGGTACTTTTAACTTCATACTCTAACTTCATTCCAAACAACTAAATAGTTTTCATCAGTGTATTGTTTTTGACAAACACCTTTTTAGTCAACTGGATTACGCTATGACTTGTGAGAAGAATTGCTGCCTACAATTGTATGAAAACCGACTATGCTGCCTACGCGTGCAAACTATCGAAGGGGACGATCTACTCTGCCAATGTTACAAAATAGTTACGTTTAGATTTAGTAAGTAATTCATTTAAAAAAAAAGCTGTTTAACAATTGTATACCTCCATTTAATCTCAAAGTAATTATAAATAAATTTGATATTTATGATAACTTAAGGAAAAATATACAGGTAATGAATAATCTCCGTCACTGGGTAAGGCCTAATAAAGCTATAGGGATAGATGGATTAGAGATGAAAAAAGTATATAACTTAAAATATCTTGGAAGCGTGATTGTGTAGAAAAGTGGAAGTAAAGAGGAATTAACGAGAAGAGGGCAGCAGTAAGAGTTGTTCTATGGGTGCGTAGGAGACCTACTATGGAGAAGATAAGTGCCCTTGAAGTGTGAGGAAGTGTTGCACTGGAAATGCTTTGTACCCATTGTCACACACGCAGCAGAAACATGGATATTGAATGTAAGAGACTAGGAAAGTGAAAGTCATGGGAATGAAGTTTGTGATGAGCATGTTAGCTGTCACGAGGAGAAACCAGATTATGAATGAAGTTATCCGGGAAAGAGTAGGCTATTGGGTGTGCACGAGATAGTAGAGAACACAAGACAGAGATGGTATGAGCAAGTAATAAGGATCGAGAAGGAGTGGATGCCAAAGAAAATTATTATGGAAATGAAGTATGTACGTAGAAAAAAGACCGCAAGGGAGGCCAAGAAAGTGATGGAAGGAGCAGATAACAGAAAGGGTAAAGTTAGAGGAGAAGAATTGAAGAAATTAAAGGAAGATGAATAGTAGAAGGATAGAGAAAGATGGAGGCATTTTATTAAATTGACCTGGCCACAGGCTGGAAACATCTGATGATGATAATTTCCTACAACAGCTTCCTTAATAGTTATATTATTTTAGTAATAGTTTCCTTTGTCGTTTCTATGATCGTGTTTTGAACTAGCTATTGCCTAGTATCGCTCTCTATGATCTATATGAACCATGTTCCTGCCTAGTTTCTTTTTCTTTTCTTATGTTGGCTAAAACCATTTAGTATATTGTGGTTATGTAACTATTTTGGCTACTTAAATCTAATATGTGAAATTATAATAACACAATAATTAATGTTGAATTTGTTTTTCAATAAAAGGTGAAAATAACTTTCTACCAAATTTCAATGAGGTTGTACAGCAGATCTTTACAAAAGATTCTGAATTTGTGGCCGGGGAAAAAATATTTAGGAATTTACCGATTCCTACCTCTCTTTTTCGTTTTGGGAGCAACATTAGAGTTTTCCATGATCAACTGGCACGTAGGTGAAATAAATTTTTACAAAACTTTTAAACGTCGTCAAGCGGAAAAACTTGCTGAAGACCATCTGCACAACAACAGATCTCAAAAATAAAACGTGTATAAAATGCCTGTTGGTGTCCCATGGCCGACGTATTTGACTTTTTTCTCAGCCGCTATGTTGTCTATGATGGCTGGTGCTCAAGTAGTTCATATTTATTATAGGCCTTTAGATGATCTTAACACACTTGTTGACAAAGAAATGAAAAAATTGAAAGATTCGCAACAAACATAATGTAGTGTTAACATACCTATAGAATGAACTATTTATGCCACCTAGCTATAATACTGGTTTTGTTTATGTTGGAAATGTTTGTATACCTAGTCTTTGCTGTAATATTTTTTGAAATTTTAATGTAATTTAAAAAAATACATTACATATGATATAGTAAACAACGTTTGCACTTTCTTTTTAATAATACGTTAATAATTTTTAATAAACACTATTACAGTAATTATTAGATACAAATAACATCAGCGCCTATATACCATAACAAATACTAATTCATAACTTGGAAAATATTTGCTCGACCTACCTATTTCACAGGATATCGTGAGTGACAAAATTCTACAGCAACCACACCTTGAAAATCTTTCTTTTTTTCCGCAGTAAACTTTGTGGTTTTTTTATCATCCAAGCTTAACCTAACCTTTCAAGTCTCTTAAAATTAAATAGAAATGATTGTAATGGATTAATACATTCATACACTAGCTATACCCTGATTTTGGTTGGAAGAATAGTAGAGAAAATTCAAACATACTTTTTTACAGCCAACATTGATAATATTTTACTATATTATTTGTGTTATTTTATAGGTATTGATAATATTTATCAAAAGTGACAACTGCAGATAACATGACTTGACGTACAAATATATTAAACTTGTTTTAGTAACTAACTTCTACTGTTCTTCCTACCAAAATCATACTAAGACATATGGTTATTTCCATACAAAGTTGTTATGGGTTGTCTTGTGGCAATAAGTAGTAACCAAGGGGCCTTGAATCTGATTGATAAATTTTTAGTCATCTTTGAAATCAATTATTCAACCTGTACAATCAAAATATATCAGTGGCTGATTGGTTATGTCTTACGTAATTAATAACACCACCAGTTTAAAAAAAAGTATAGTCCATAAATCTGATATTAAAAACATTTTAGGGTTGTTCCATGAAAAGTGATCCAATATTTTAACACTTCTGAAATTAGCCCTCTTTGATTTTTTTTTCAAATTTGATTCAACTAATATACCTACCCCCCAGAGATAGTAAAAAACACAAATTTTCAGATTTTTATCTAAAGTAGTTTTTTAGTTTTAAAATAATAAAAAAAAGTCAATTTTCCACCGACATGCCACTACACCATAAATTATTACTCAAGCTAGAAATGAGATAGAATCCGCCACCTTAGCTCAGTCAAGTGTGTCTGCCTATGGAGCTAAGGGTCCCGGGTTCGATTCCCAGCACGGCTGAAAATTTATAATTGGTAAAATGTGGGTTTACCCTTTCACATTGATAAGTTAACGGCCGGGGATTGGATGGTGTGTTTGTCCAAGTCTTAAGTTAGATTATAGGGCATATGAAGCTAGGACAAGCTTAGCAAGCTGTTAGTGGAAAAAATATATGGCTTGAATAAAAAACTGACCCGGCCCACAGGCTGGAAACTACTTTTACTTTACTACCATTACTGTTTCCAGCCCGTGGCCTGGGTCTATTTTTTATTCAAGTCATATATTTTCCACTACCAGCCTGATAGGCTTGTCATAGCTAGGCTGAAAACTAATGGATGTAAAGTAAAAGAAATTATATAGAAGGCTGGTGAAAAAATGTATTTTATATTTATATTATATTATATAAACTTTCATATGACACATAGCATCACTAATTTAGGACAGTTTTTAACTTCAAAAGTTTATAATTATCATACAATTTATGACCATGGATTTCTCAAAAACCTAATTTAAAAAAAACACACACATGTACTTAAGTATTTTAGCATCATTTGTGGAGTGTTTCATCATGGGATGATGAGTTTTTCACTTTTTTAAAAAAAAATTATGCATTTGTGTGAAAGTAAAATTGTAATTTCAATTCACAATTTTAAATTCCTTTGAACAAAGACCACTATCTTCTTTAGTTCAGAACAGTGAAAATTACACATCCCACTGGGACCCCACGATGAAACTTGCCATAAATTAAGCTTAAATACACAAGTTTATATGGTTTTTTTTTTCAAATTCTTAAATATTGAGTTTTTGATAAATTCAAGGTTAAAAAAATTGGATGTGACCTTGAAGTTAAAAACTGTCCAAAACTAGTGATGTTACGCTTAAAATAAAAATTTATAAAATAAACTACAATATATTTTTTCCCCAGCCTTTTCTCTCGAGTACCTAATAATTTATTTTGTAATCGTATGATAGTGGAAATATGTGGGTTTTTTTAGAGCTTGAAGAGCTATAATTTAATAACTACTGTGGATAAAAATCTTAATTTACACTTTTTACTGTCTTTGTGGGTACATTTGGTGAACCAAATTTTAAAAATATCCAAGAGAGTAAGGTTTTTTTTTTTCATCGGATCACTTGACACCCTTTAACTTTTTCAAAATTAACTAATTGTCTAAATAATCCCTCAAAATATTTTAGGGTATAATGGCTGACGTTTTGTGTATCTTTTGTAATTAATAATACTGTGATTTAATTTAATTTTTAAAATATAGTTTTTCAAAAGAAAGTTTAAACACACTCCTCCCCTAAGATTAGTTCTCCGATCTCATAATTCAATCAGCCAACTATGCCAGTGTTCTCGCTAGAACATTCTGCCAGCCGGGGGCAGTGTAATATATTGCATTATTTTAAGATTTGTGCAACAATCATCGTTCTTAGCCGGGTGGCACGCCGCCCGTTCAGAAGGTCCTAGGGAGAACACCGTAGGCCTTTATTGGTATGCCCTTAAAAGCCCTAACCATAGAAACTCCTTGGAGTTCTGTAGTAAACCTACATTTATACCTTTATATTACCTTACCCTTTTAGAAATTATAATAAAGCCAATAGTGGCTTTGTCGACAGAAATATTTTGCTTTTAAAGAACACATTTAATCAAATACAAATCTGTGTTGTGCTTTGCTAGACCAATGCCAAGTGAGGGTATCAAATGCCTTGTCACATAGAAAAGTATGCTAGATAAACATATTAAGGTATTCAAACTACTATATTGAGTTAATTTCCCTGTTTATTGAATGGCTAAATAATTTTATAGCAAAGGAAAATGATAGAACTAAAGAAAAAGGAAAAATAAACTACCAACAGTAAATTTGATGAAGAAAGACCACCCAGGGAAAGAGGGAAAATGTGAGAGGAATCCAATGCACAAAGGTGACATCTTCTTCCTTTCTTCTGTCTTCTATAGTAGGAATAGTCACTCACACATTTTAACACAAATAGAATAATATTTCGGCATTGTTGCCTTTATCAAACACAAATAAGAAATTACAAATAAATAACACAAACACTGGATTACTCCATTTTGAATTTGCGCTACTCTTGTGTTGGACTAGATTGCCGAAGACGAGGAGATTGGGGTTTGATCCTGGTCGGGTGCACTGAGGGTGGTTAGTTCCTAAATTGTTTTCCATGTTCCTTCCACACAAAAACGGGTGTACTTCCTTTATTTGAAACCTTCCTAATCCCTAAACCATTAGAATAATTAGTACATAGGTATATAACCCCACTGGCAAGTGAAACATGGCGCTAATTTTTTTTTTTATATAATCCTACATTTCTTTCATGTCATCACATTGTAGAACAAACTATACTGAAATAAATGTTTTTTGAACAGACAATAATATATCTAGTCAGGGAAAAATATGAAAAAAATAGCTTAACCCGGAAGAAATTGCAACACAAGCAAATTCTTAAAAATTGTTACTGGCTTTATGTGTTGAACACATAAAAAGTTTGACAAATTTGGAGCTTACGAAAGTTGTAAAAGACACGCATTTTCAAAATGGCTGTCAGAAAAAACAAAAAATTTGGGTATTTAACCGTATTAGTGTGGCAAATGTTTATAGGCTAGTTTTTTTGGTGCTAATTATTGTTTTGTTATTGTTTAATGTCATATATTATGTGACAAACTTCAGCAATAGTATTATGGGATATTACAGGGAAACGGGAATTTGAAGTGATCGGGGGAAAACAGGGAATAAGTCGGGAATTTGGTAAATTACAATAAAAATCGGGGAGAATGTGGTTTTACTCAAAATATGAAATATAATAATCATTAAAACGGTAAATAATAATGCTATTCAGTGATGCCGAAGCATTTGGGTAGTTTCTTCTTTCCTGCTGCGATAAAGCAGAAGTACTGCTCTTTTACCAGCATTTTCAACTTCGGTATGAGATCTTTTGGATGAGCACAAAACCTCTGCCACTTTTTTTTTAAGTTCATCGCATTTTATAAGCATGTTGAAAGAGGTGATCTTTCCAATTCCATGAATGTGTGAAATGGAGTCACGCCCCGTGAAAGCATGTAGGAAAAGTAAATACCTGCAAAGTGGTTTACCTAACACTTGTTGGATCATATGTATATCATAGGTTGGTAATGGTGAGTTTCCACATTGAATATCACTTTTGAAACGCAACAAGTAAAGACTTTCTGACGAATATTTCAACAACAGGATCAATAAATCCTGAACAGATAGTAAGACCTGGTGCTGCTAATAATAATAATAATAATAATAATAATAATAATAATAATAATAATAATAATAATAATAATAATAATAATAATAGATAATAATCATAATCATAATCATAATAATAATAATAATAATAAATCTAAGTCTTCTCCCACCAATACTGTGTCCATCACTTTTGAAGACATGACACCTACTTGTACTACATCAAAATCAGCATCACTTTTAGCATAAATAACTTTGCAACTCTAACTCTCATGATGATCTCTTATAAGATGGATCATTCTAGATTTATTCACATTGTTCATAAGAAATATTTCTTTATTGCAAACCAAAGTTGTTTGTGCTGATAAGTTTACAGTAGGTATGAGCTTTAAGTTCATTCCCCTTCTGCAATGTGCTCAGTCTTTTATTGGTGGAATATTATCATAGCCATCGAAGACGACTCTGGCTTGGCCGTAATTCATAACAGTGAAAGTAGCTTAATATTTGGCCAGACATTTATAGGTCTCTTCTCTCTTCCAAGCTAGTCGATGAAGTAATGACCCACCATCCAACACAAACTTTGTTGGCATGTCGTTCATTGTTCCTTAATGAATTTGGATGTTCTTCAAGCTCTTCTGGGCTGTTGCTTGGTTAACCAATCTGCACTGTCCGGTGATACAGTGGGGCTATCTGAGATTTCAGAGCTTTTCAAAGAACAGTTGAAGACTCGCACAGTGACGTTGGGAATGCAAAAGGTTCATACGGCAATGCCTTTTCAAGGTTTACATGGCTATGGCTTGCCGCAGCAATCAGATGCTTAAACAAAAGTGCAGGATCAATTCTGATGCTCTCGTTTTCGTTAAGTTTGACCTTTTCCTGTGATGCAAGGGTTTTCACTTTGTCACTTCTCTTGCACGAAAAAGTGAACACGTCATTTGCCTTTTGTGTTAAAATCATAAACATTAATTTTTTGTTCATTAAATGTGACTTCATTGAAAATATTTCTAAGTGATGGATCTGACGTGAATGGCGAGAATTGTAAAAGAAACTCACGTATTAGTGCACCATACCTTCTATCTTGGGAGAGTCTTGCCTTATGCATTTCTTTATGGTGCTCTCTTGGTGAGTGGGAGGCACTCGTCAACCCTCGCATACTGCTACTGTACCCTGAACACGCTGTTATTCATGGAATCGTCTGCACCTCAATAAGCCCCCTCGCTCGAGTAAGACTGCCTGTAGTTTTGAGTGAACACATTAGAACCCGCTCAATGACAAGATCAAATCCTAGACCTGACCATGTCCTGTGCACCACATGGAAACCCTTTTTAAATACTGTATATACAAGTGGTTTTTTCACTGGAAGTTCTAGCATTGTCTGAAGATATAAGTAGGCAGATTTTAGGTAGTTAGTGTGACCAGCTGCTGCAAATATTGCTAAATATTCCAGAATAACATTCAAATGAGACTTCCATGAACCAGTTATGTCTGCATGCACAATTTTATGCACTAGTGCAACCATCATCCGATACTTTATCCATAGCTTACTTGTCAATGAGTTTGTACATAGATCAATCCTTTTCTCTTCCAAAATACTACTCAATGGTTTTAACTTCTCTTCTTCGTTAATGGATTTGGTTTGGTTCACAAGACTGTCATATAATTCTAGAATGTTTTTCTCTTTACCCGTGTAATCACTTTCTACTTTCTCATCAAAAATATCTTCCAGCAACAACGATGTGAGTCAATAAGCATGTGTCCATGAAAGGCTCTTGAGGCAGCTTTCCCACTCAGCATATGAGTTACTACATTATCTCCATAAACTATCTGGAGAATCTCGCCGATACCGGAACCAGCGATCATTGTTCCTACCACACTTATTAAGTTCATAAGGCAATAGCCCGATAAAAGTACAACATCTTCATATTCTTCCTTGTACCTGTGGTCATTAACAATAATCAAAGCTTCCCAAAAAAGTGGTTGATCAAATGTTTATGATTGGTGTGAGGTTCTGCTCCTTACATATTTTGGAAATGTGTTTTAACTTTGACACAATACATGTTATGTCACTTGCTTGTATATCTAATATTGGAAGGGCAATCACTGATGCTTTTTCAACATCACCAGATATGTGAATACCCTTCATTGTTCCAGCCCTAAAGTGCCATACTCTTCGCCACAAAATTTCATAACTGTATCAATGGATTTTTTACATTTATGTATGGATCATAACTTTGAAAATTTCTTTTATGTCATCATCAAAAGTGACAACACTGAGAATTATTCTTCTAATGCTATAGCTAGGAGTAACTGAGGCTCTCATTCCCATTACTTGGAAAGTTTTTTGTCCAGTTAGTGTTTGAACATTATGGTCAATGTTATCAGCTGCAAAAAGAACGGTTTCAGTACCACTTGCATCAAGAAGATTGCCGCCGCTAGAAAATGCTGTACAGTGCTCAAACTTTTTAACTTTATTATACGCCTAACAGTAGTCTAAATGATTTGGTGTAACTATTAGATATTTTGATCGAAAGTTCGAGTGCATTTGAGTAGCAAGACTTAAGTGTAAACGAGTAATTATAGCTCCAAGCCTGCAGGTTTGCCCAATGGCAACGATTTTCAGGTAAACATTTTGGAGCATAACAGTTTTAACGAGTAAGGCAGGTATTCAAAGCTTTTCTATCTTTTGACGATGGATAATACTCTTTCCCAACGTTTATTTTTACCCTTTGTATCACTCTTTATCAAGCATGCAGCTGTTCTAATATACATTTTCATCTTCAGCATGTTGCTTTTTGTAATAGCGGCTCAGAATAGAATGAATTGATTCCCTTAGTACAACTATGTTCGGCTGCCCCTCTTTACCAATTAGAATTGTCTCTCCAAAATGATTATACAATTTCTCCTTCATCCATTTTCGATCATAGGCCTCCTCACCCGATCCTTCGAGGTATCCTTGCATAACTGTGTTCAAATCATTTATTGTTAAAGAGAAATCCTCGTTTTACATAAAAAAAATATTTTCTAAAAGACCTTTCCTATAAAAATTGTAATATAAATGTGTCGCTTAAAACCACTATTTAGTTTGGTCGATAGAAAACATATAAAAGGGAACAGACACAACATGGCTTTTAGAATTAAATAACACCGGTCACACTTTACATCACTTCCATTTGGACAAAGAGGTTATAATGGCTGCCTCTTGAAGAAATTGATCGTTACCACCCAATCCCCCGACCTAGGTTTAATTTTCTCAGAACTCATCAGGAGGGCGTGCGAAGGTAAATGCTCAACGCAACTTCCTAAAAAAAGGAAACCAAAAAACAAAAGAGAGAATAAAGAAATTAGTAAGGAATGATAACACGTAAAAGGACTAAAGTAATTGTAAATTGCTGTTAACATGGGAGTGTAGAGAAAACCAGCCAACAGCAGTTTTTATATAAAAACTTTTTTTTTGTTAAAAATAAATCAAATACTGCCCCGGTAGAAACGTATAGTTTAATTTGCTTCACACGGTGATATCAACAGTTGTTGAATATCTGTCAAGGGTGTCCTGGAATTTAATGACAGCTAAGTTTGTCATATAAAGTTACTATGCTTGAGACAGATATTCAAGAACTGTAAAGAAAATTAAACCTCGTTTCTACTGGAGCAATATTTGATTTATTTTGGCCAGCAAAATGTTTTGCTCTAAAAAAAGGGAAAAAACACAGCCCCTTAACTCAGGCTCCTTACAATCCCATCTTAAATTGCATTGAGTTCACTGATCCTTCGTTATATCGGCAACAATTATTTAGTCCTGTTAATGGGTGGCAGATTTATCCTACCCGAGGTTTAAGTTTTACTTAAACTGATTTATTTTGATGATTTTGCTTGTGCAATGTTCTTTGGTTCCAAAATAAATACTTTTGTCAGCTGTTGTAAATGGAAACAAACCAAATAAAAAATGCTACTGTTTAAAAAAGCTTGTATAATCACAATTTACTAGATCATACATAAATATTTAATATTAACACTTCATTTGATGAAACATCACAATACTTTTCTTCAAATCAAATACAATATATAACACGATACAAATATTGGGCTGTATATTGTAAAAAGTTTCAAAGGCAGTGAGATTTTACAGACATTTACACTAAATAATATACACAATTTAATCAACAAAACTCTTTTTCGCTATTTGATGTAAATAATATATTTAGAAGAAGGTACATGAAAAAAAGAGAAAGGAACTAATAGAAGGGGGGAAAAAACCGTATCCCCCCATTTTTATTTGTTAAGCTCTCTTTCCCATATCTTATTCCGTGTATTTAAACAACACTTTGTAATAAAGAGAAATAATAATTACCAATTGGCATCATTATTAGATGTAATTAAGTCACAATACAAATATAAACGAGGTGATTTGTAAGAAAATGCTGCATTTACAATATTTACACTGTGAAGATACATTCGTTATTCATTCATGATGGAAAAATAATGATGAAGTATGTAGAGAGACCGATAAAGAGATGGGAGGAGTAAAGTGTGAACGTGAGAGTAGATGAATGATGTGATTAACAGAGGAAATACGGTGGAACGAAAGATGAAGATGGAGGCATTTTACTTAACTGACCCGGCCACAGTCTGGGAACAGTTGATTATGATGATTCATATCAATTTTCATGATTGTCCAATTATTTAGCCATCCTCATCGTTAAACAAGTTTCCCAGACAAAATTCACATTTCATCAGACACTTTGGAGGAATGAAATGTTATCTTTTATTAAAGTGACTTGTGTGAGGTAATTTTAAACGTGTTTTTAATTTCAGTTTGG
Source organism: Timema californicum (assembly GCA_902141385.1). NCBI lineage: Eukaryota > Metazoa > Arthropoda > Insecta > Phasmatodea > Timematidae > Timema > Timema californicum. Next base: position 45,967 of record CABFOW010004341.1, read on the forward strand.
TTCTAATGTGATAGGCAGATAAATTCATGAGCGCAGGAGGAGATAGTGCATGTTTGAATCAGCATTCTTAGCTCTTCGCTTTGTTTTTTTCTTCTATGTAAAAACCTACAATTCAAAGCTTTCAGTTAAACGTTACAAATTTATAAATCTTTCAGCATTTTTTTGTATAGAGTTGTGTAAGTACTTGAAAATTCAAGTTTGGGTAATGTTTAGTAGTTTTTCAAATGAGACTCAAAACCTTTTTATCAAAACTAAAAAAATGCAAGTACTCGATGTATAGGTCTACACAAGAGTGGTCCATTATCTTAGTTTTTTAACAAAGTTTTAGCTTCGGTTCTTTATTACAAATGTCACTAATTTGTAAATTTATTACTTACCAATTATTCAAATTCAAAATACTTTTCTTTCAATATAAAAGTCTTTACAATTTGATTCGAAAATCTCAACAATTACACGTCTGACGTTCACACAGCCCAACAAATCACAGGATAAACTTCGTTTTACAATAAATTACCATTCGGCTTTACTAAAACAAATGACAGAATTAGGTGAGTTTAGTAATAATTTAATTTATGAAAATGTCTCATACCCCAATGTGGGGGACAAAGAAATGCTATTAGTTCTAGGGTACAGAATGTATTGCAGACTTTCAAAATGAAAATCAAAATGGATATAAAAATAATTAATTAAGAAGCGTTTCAACCCAAAGATTGTAAACACATATAAATATAAGGAGTAAATGGTCACATGTATGAAAAGTCCTATCAAAAAGTACAACTAAACTAGAATTAACTACAAATTTTTAACATATATAAAAGGGTTCATTATTTCAACTGATTTAAAAGACTGACAAAAGTGTTTTATTTTTTAAATCACTGTGACTTAATAACTACATTTCAAGTCTGTTAAAAACTGATTTATAAAATCAATATCAGCCTTATATTAAATTCAGAATTTTACACCAGTCCACTTTTAGGTAATTTATAATCAAGCATCACTACGAGATCTATCAAAAGTTTATCATAAGAATAAGCAGCTTAATATTTTCAAAAAATATATATCTTCTGCACAACTTGGCGAATGCATACACATATATAAGGCAACTTAGGTACTTTCATACATTAACATGTATAAAAAATTATTTGTAAAACTACAAAAAAAGTCATACAAAGAATATTAAAAAATATATAAACATCACTGTTCTAATAATGTGACACTTTTTATCCACTTATTTGCACAAATGTATAAAATAAGATTTCGAAGCAAAGTCAAATAAAATAATATGAAACATTACTGAAGCCATAAAAAAAATCAATGGTACATAATATAACTAAGTAAATTTAGGTATTAAATATAATTGTTTACGAAATGCTTTATTCCAAACATATCAATATATTTCATCTTGAAATGATGAATTAAGTTATCACAAGATGTAATTTGGTATTAAGTTTGGAAGAAGGTAAAGGAAAGGTGGTTAGAAACATATAAAAGGAATGAACACAATATGGCTTTTACAATGAAAAGAAGACCACAGTTCACACTTTACATCGCTGCCATTGGACAAAGAGGTAATGGTTGCCTCTTAAAGAAAATCGATCATCATTGCCAAATCCCCCGACCTAGGTTTCATTCTATCGGAACTCATCGGGGAGGAGTACGAAACGCGCAATGAAACTTCTTAAAAGAGGAAAAAAAAAACACATAAGGGAGAAAATGAAAAATTGTAAAGAATGATAGGACACATAGATAGGAATATGTAAAAGGTATAACATAAAGGACAGATACAGGTGTCCTGTTTGTCCTTTATGTTATACCTTTTACATGTTCCTATCTGTGTGTCCTGACATTCTTTACAGTTTTCCATGACTTAGTATTCGATTCAAACCCATGTTTGGCTTCGGCAGAGATTCAAAGCTTCATTTGCTATTTGAAGTTTAGTGATTATATCACACTTATATTTTACATCAATTAAAAGAACTGAAACTACCTTAAGAAATAAAATATATTTTTGATGTTTTGAGTTTTAGAACTAGTTTGCTTTAATATCTTGGGAAAACAGGGAGAACTAATTAACACTTTGAATTTTCAAGTCCGAAATAAATAAAACTTCTAATCGCCTCGATCACAAACATTAATTGGTACCAACTGAAGGTGAAATTATTCCTTTTGAAAGTGTAAATTGAAATAAATAATAAGTTGTTTTTTTTATTTTCAGTGTGTGTAGTTTAAAAAAGTACACAACTAGTGAGTACTTATAAACAAAAATTGCTGTTAGTTTAGATAAACTCTTAGATATTTTACTAAAAATAAAATTAAATAAAACCCACAAAAAAATTGTTATTTTATACATATTCAGAAAAAAAAAAGCCACTAACGTCACGAATTTTTAATATTTTGGTCATAAAGTCATGAAAATAATTTTAGTTTGAATTTCTCGCACATCGTAACAACGCGAATGCTTCAAAGATAGCGCTATCCATTCACTACACGTGATGGCACGCGCCAGTAGGAAGTTGCCTGATTGTTTTGTTAGTGATTCCAATGACAAGGTTAACTTTCACCATCTTGTATTAAATATTAATTTGGCGTGCTACTTGTCTCGTGGGGTATGTGAGTACATTATGCCGTGTGTGTCTACAAATAATTGTTTTCGAGTGAATGAATTGGAATTCAGGTTTTGTAGATGATATGGGAAAATACCAGGACATTTTCTACAGAAACCGGGTGTTCATCTGTGTTGTGGATCTGGATCAAGATGTTGGCGGCAATTATCAATTTTTTACGCTTTCAGTGATCCGACTGCAATTTGAATGCGGTGTAAAATGTATATTATAATTTCAAATTAACGTTGGCAGCAAATAGCAATAGTTTTCGCAGTGAAATATGGCGTATTTTTTTATAAAATATAAAATAATATTATTAGTGTTAATATTTAATCCTTGACATAATTCATTTAATTTTAAAGACCATTAATTCAAAACAGTTGAAATTTACCAATTTTTAAAATGATTTTCGTTGTCTAATGGGCATATAAAATATTAGGCCTAAATTATTTTTTAATTGTGTTTTGCGAAAAAAATCCATAATTTTTTTGGGGGGCATTCAAAGATTTTATGTGTGAAGTTTAGGCTAATCTGTTAAAAGATGCCTGGTAAATGTTTGTTCAAAGAGTTTTGGCTGTCTGTTGAAGAAAATAAATACTCAAAGTGGTTGCGCCATGTTGAAGATGACCAGTATAAGGCTTATTGTACACTTTATAAATCGAAATTTGATATAAGCAACAGTGGGTTGAATGGAGGGAAAATTCATGGAAAAAGTAAAAACCATTTGGAACTAGCCTCTGCCCTACTCCAAGGTGTTTATTATTATAATATCTAGGCCCGATGTACAATATAATGTTCGACCATTTACCGAAGGAATTTTTTTTTCACCACGTCTTACTGACCGTTTGGGCCCCCGAAGGTATTTTGTGGTCAAAAAAGGTCACCAAAAAGTCACGAATTTTTGTTCCTCTAAAACTGAGTAGACATCCTGATATTTTTATGAGTGGAATTATTATCATCAAGGTTGTATTATTTTCAAGATTTGCTATAGACACACGCGCTTTCAGTCAGAATTATATATTTTTTTATTAATTTACATGGCAAGATTTAAATGGATTTATAAAATCAAAAATTTCCTTGTTGATTTGTAAAAGAGAAAAGCTATTTTTTTTAACACTGGACTTCTCAAACTTATAAATTCACCCACTGTATCAACTTAAACTCATATTTTTCTAGAACATTGTTCTTGTTCTTGAGCGTCCATTAAAAGTCTATGTTGGGTGTGAAAGGTTAGTGAAACGCCATGCAAGGCAAATCCAATGATGCTAAAATCTTTTTTTTACTACTCACTCATGCTGTATGCATTAAAAATGTTTTAATACAAAGGTAAAGTGAATATAACATTTATATGTTGGCAATAAGCTACAAATATTAGTGTTAAGAAAAAATAAATGTAATATTTAGTTTGATAAATATACTCAACGTCAACTTAATTTTTTTGCTCAAAATTAAATAGAAAAATATTTTAACTTCAATTTAGCTTTGAGAATATTTCCCATATTCAACTCGACTTCGCTTCAAACAAAAATAAAGTGGACTTCACACACCCCTAATTAAAAAAAATAAAAATCATTCTCTCTCCTTCNCCTCCCCCCCCCCCCCTCTCTAAAATTTTCATGGTTAAAAATGTTTTTGCCATCAAGCTTTTTAATCGTACACTTGTTGCTACAAATGTATTACACTGTTTAGCGATAACATTTTGTAACTGTATAAAAAATTGTAATACCACATTAAATAATAACAAATTTATTGGTGTTTTGAGAAGCGAGGTTTCTATAAATGGAATACATATTTCTGTCAGCAAAGAGAATGTTACTTGGACAATTATCCGTACAAGTAAATGAGTATGCCCAACGTTATATCCAGTGTTCTACAGAAACCATGATTGTCTACATTGATCTGATTTTTTCACTGCACCATTGTTACAGTTCAGTGACCTGCCCATTGATAAATAACTCAATTTAATTGCCAGCAGAATACAGGATTATTAATTTAGTAAATACATTATACAAGTCTTTGTCAAAATTTATGTAAACACATTATTTAACACTTTTTTTATGTTGCAAAAAAATAAATATTGTATTTTCCAAATGTAATAAACAATACTAGTGGTGTGAGAAACTTCGACTTAGCTTTGAAAGTAAAATTCAGGATATGACAGTTATGAAGTTTTGCCAGTAAAAATATATTTTAAAGTTAAAAATTAACATTTATGTTCAGATTTGTAATTTTTTTTAAATATATTTACATTAAAAATTAATGTTCATATGATAGAAATCTAGACTAATTAAATTACATGTGATACTAACTTATTTGATCATTTCTTGATTAAATATATTAATTTTGCAATATAGCATTCTTTTAGTATTCAAATTTCAATATAGCTTTGGGAATATTCCATATTATTTGATTTGACTTCACTTTGAATAAAAAAAAGTGTACTTGGTGCACACCTTTACAATACAATATACATATCTATAAAGTTTGGTACAGATACCAATAACACAACTTGTAATTGATATCTGATTAATAATACATGCATAGCTGATTTTGTCATGTCTCTTTATAAAATCTCAAATTGACTAGTTTCGGTGACTTCACATCGCTGTCTCTAAAGGCTGACTTTTACTCCTGTTAAAACTACGCGCTTCTTGAGGTGGAAGGTAAGCGTCCAAATTAGTTTCTAGAACCATCTCACTCTTTGAGCGCATTGGCGCAGGAGCTACAACGTCATCCAGATTAGTCTCGAGTAGCGCCTGACTCTTTGGCCGCAATTTTTCGTCGTCAATGTCTGTTTCTAAAAGGTTGTTGCTACCTCTGTAATTGTAAATGTATGGGATCGGAGGGTCAGGAGGCAGAAGAGGGTATTCCCCGTTTGAATGATTGAAACTGTCATCCAAAGGGGGAGGGGGTGGTTCCGGATAATCCGACATAAGGTACTTTTTAGGGTTGTGGTAATCATAACCATTTTTCATATCCAGAGTAGAGCCCGTCATCGCTAAGCTAGCGTCCAACGGGAGCGTAGAAGAATTAGTTAAATAGTCCACAGGTTCTGATGCTCTGTCATCATACTCGGAGGGGTGCCAATCGTCACGTGAGGCTAACGTTGACGTGTCTCTGAATCCTGCGTTCTTGTACGCAAGGCGGAAGTCTGGATTGGTGGTATCCTCACTAGGGGGAAAATCAGTGGCGTAGGTGAAAGTTGTAGCGGAGGAAGCATTGGGATTGTGAGCTTCGTAGATGTCGTAGCTGCGGTTGTCCTCGACCGAGGAGTTGAATTGAGATTTGTCCATGGAGTCGATGCTTCCATTCATTTTCTTGTAGTCTGAGCCTTTTGTGGTCAGGGAAGGGCTGGAACGTTGACTCTAATGATACACACACAAAATGAGTCATTATTATTCCTGTGGCCATGCTCTTAAGTTAATTAATACTGAAAATTTGAAAAGAGGATCCAACAGCTATTAAAAAATAAAAATACCAAAATTACCACTTAATCTGTAAAGTGAGTGATAAAAATAATATGCTCTTACTGGTGGCGGTATCTTGCGCCTCAAGCTAAGCTCGGAAAATCCAGCGTGCGTTGAAATGAGACCAACAGAGCGTACAGAGTGCAGCGACTGACGAATCGAGTTCCTCCTCTCTAATCTTTCAATTTGGCGGTGACGTGACTTGCTGTACCAGAAACCGGCTGCCACAGCAACCAGAACTAATGCTGCTCCTACAGTGCCAAGCACCGCAACTGTCACAACGTCGTCTCGCCAGCTCAGTGGATCAATCAGCACCTTGGGGTCTGGAATATAATTAAAACCTTGTATTTAAATCCTTTTAAAAGCAAATTATATTTATAAACATGAGTCGATTTGTTCAAATAAAATGTAACCCTGGCCACATGAATTACCTAAAATATTATGATAAAATTGTTGGCTATATGTTATTTCATATTTTAATATGTAAGCGTGCATATTATACATATGTCATTAAATAAATGATATGATTGTAGAAAATGAAGCAAAAATAATTATTTAAAAAAACCACATATGCATATTTACAAACACTTAAAATATTTCAATAAAATGTGGCATCAAACTATTAAAGTTCTGGTGATTAAATTGGTTTGTAAATAAAAATATATCATTAACACTTGATATTAATGTTCTTTTTTTTTTAAATTATGCTTATATTTATTTGATGACATTTTATATTTTAGCAATTCAATTTTGATAAAAAGTCAAACTATTCAAAAGTTTGACTTAAATAATTGAATTTTGAATTAAATGGCATTGAATCCGAATCTGGGATCCATATGGGTTTGAAATTTTGAATCTGATACAAATCTTTCAACTATTAAAATTTCCTGTGTTTGCCCTTGATGTAATTCGTTCCTATCTATGTGAGCCATCATTATTTACCAATTTCCTGTTTCTATAATTTTCTTTTTCTTTTAGAAAGTTGTGTTTTATGTTTTACACTTTCTCCTTATCACTTTCGATATAATGATGCCCAGGTGGGGAGATTGGGCAAGAATGATCGATTTTCTTCAATAATAATAATAATAATATTTAGCACCGCGTCTTACTACCCGTTCGGGTTATACGCTTTAAGTACTAATTACGCTAATGGATTAGGAATTGGGAAGGCTGAATTAGAGGAAGTGGGCCCGCATTTGCGTGGAGGGAGAGTGGAAAACCATTTAGGAAAAAAAAAACTCAGTTCACCCGACCGAGATTCGAACCGCGATCTTCCCGTCCTCAGCAGCCAAGCTCAACACGACAAGCACGTTAGCAAACTACACCACCGAGGCGGGTGATTTTCTTCAAGAGTCAGCCATTACTTTCTTAGCGCAGTGGCAGTGGTGCAAAGTGCGAACTTAGTTCTTATTCTCATCGTAAAAGCCATATTGTGTTTTGTTACCTTACATGTTTTTCTATCCACATTTCCTGTAACTTCTTACATATATATCAAAATATTAACATGGTTCTTACAGACACATGAAATATATGTATGAAATAAAGTGCATGGAGCAAAAACAATTGGTAATAAATAAAATGATAAAATATGAGGAAAATGGTAGAGAACAAATAAAAGTAAAAACACTAACACATATTTACACACACATCAATATTTCGATGCTATTATAACATCACTGAAGACAACATCCTGTTCACTCGACTACTACTTCCTGAGGAAGAAATATTGATGTGTGTAAATATGTGTTAGTGTTTTTACTTTTATTTGTGCTCTACCATTTTTCTCCTATTTTATCATTTTATTTATTACCAGACACATGAAACATAAATTTAAGGACTTTTTCTTTTCCAAAGACTCTTTAAAGTCTAATACTGTTATTTCTAGTACTGTCTATAAAATAAATTATAAACTGTACCAAATTTTAAATATATTGAAAATGATTACTTTTCTCAAAATTTAATGAACAGATAGGACTATAAAAATAGTAATCTAACTTTGTTGTCACTTACTTCACTCTCCTTGGTTTATTGGTTAGTGCAGTCATTCTAGATTCTGTATATTGTAGTAAGGCGAGAACAGGAATTTAAACGCTAAGGGTGATGAACTAATAGCTATCAGCAGACATCTTAGTGTAAAACTTTAACTATAAGGTATTTAAGCGTTAATAGGCAGTCAGAAATCTTAAAATAATTATTACAAATGACGGGTTAAAAGCAACTTATAAAAAAATGGCAAATACAGATGAATTAAGATTTTTAAGTACAGTAAATTTAAAAAAAACATCGTTTTTCATCGACAGTAATGCTAATGTGTTTATAAGAGAAGTTAACACTGTTTCCCCTTGCCCCTATATAGATCCCATCCCATGAGCACGACTATCTCTGAGTTGATGACACAATAACAAATAAAACTAAAGAAGCGAGAAGAACAGTGGAGAGTAAAGCAAAGAGCAGACAACAGCACACGCTTGATCAAATAGGATGCGCTAAATATTTCAGGCCCCAGTGCATCTTAAATCATGGTCTTTACCGCCATTCTTCACAACCATTTCAAAAATAAATAGTGAAAGCTGGAAATTCCAGGACTTTTTTAAGGCCCAGAGCAATTTAAGGACTTTTCCAGGCCTTGAACAGACACACATTAAATTCCAGATCTTTCAAGAACTGTATAAACCTTGTATTAAGATTCAGAATTTCTAATCTAACATGAATCTTTACAAGATTCAGATTTAAATTATTAATCTCAAAGCTTTCACACATGCCCTCAGCCACTTAGGAAACATTTTGATAAAGATGACTTTCATTCACATAACAGCATTGCAACCAAATCTAGAAGTTTAGTGTTTCTTGCACTGAACTGACCTATCTCACAGAGGAAAGGGTTGAGTCTGAGGCAGTGATCAACCTCAACGGTCTGGTAAGCAAACACCGTACAGCGGTTGATGAGGTCGAGGTGCTGCACCCATACTCGGTCGTAGTATTGAAAGCCTTGCTGTTGCTTGCGCAGGAAGTGGTACAAGGTCAAGTAGTTGCTCATCACGTACGGCATGGAGGCGTTCACAGACTGGAAAAACACACAATTTTGTGTTAGTTGTCTTACACATTCCTATTTTTGTCTTATCAAATATCTCGAATATTTAATGATATTTAAAATTCAAGGATTCGAGAAAATATCTGTTTTAAGATGCAAAATATTTTAGAAAAAGTTTTTTTATCAAAATTATGGGATGAAATTTATTAAAGAGTCTTAATACATCTTATCAATGGTTCATTTTCAACGTATCGTAATTTTAGAACATTAATAACCAGACCTCAATGATTAATTTAACACCTAAACTGAATGTTTGAATTTGATAATCTAGGAGCCCAGATTTTTATGTAATTACATATTTTAATCCTGTCAGAAATGTGAAAAATCAACTTTCGGTGAATAAGTTAAGTTTGGAACTGTATTTTCAGTTTTAATTTGATGTATTTTTAAGTATTTGACTGAATTCTAATTATTTTTGAAAATATTACATAAAATTACCTATTTTGGGTGTTTTTCTAATCATGGTGTTACTTTTATGTCTTTATCGAAAAAAACACTTTTAAATGATTTGTCACTAATTTTCAGGCAGCCTGTACTTTCATAAAGGAATGTATACAGTGAAGGGATGCCATTGAGCAAAGCCCAAGTAAGGTATGCTGGATTGTCAAAGAGGATTACAATTGCCACAACGTTACTTTGTGTCTGACGTTTCTCACGCTGTGAAGGGGAGAGAATGCGGCAAACATTATTCAACATGTTGTAAGAACAATAGTTCTTGGATCTCATTAGTACATTTTTCTGTTAATCTTTAGTCGGGAGAAGAACAAATGACAAAAATGAAACCCAAAATCAATAAAGGGAATGTATTTAAAGTCTGTCACAATGATACGGTGCATAGAATGGTCTTATGAAAAGCAAACAAGACCAACGATGTCCATACGTGTAAGTGTAATATTATTCCAGTTAGTATGTCTAGATTATACATGTAACTTTGGACCAGAAAAATTAATTCTAGGAAAGTGACTTTAAAAAATCTGGGGTGGTTTTACACACACTTTTTTTTTCTTCAGAGAGTTGGCAACAATGGAGGGTTCATTGAAAGTTTGTAGCGTTTTGTATGATTTCTACAATCAGCTATAGATTGCCGTTTATTTGTCGTACAGGTATTTAGTTAAGTTGAAATGTAAGTGGTGCAAAACAAATTAATATAGCTATACAATTCATTAAAAAAGTAATTGTACGTGTGTATGTTTGGAGAAGTGTTTTTTCTATTACTTCCTGCAGTAAAAGGAGGATATAAGGACAAGGCCTAAACTCCTACACACTTACTAGATAAAACTGTACTGGCTATGGCTTCAAAATAAAAACTTATAATATCATAACAATATAAGGGAAATATATCCTTTTGATATTATACTTTTTTTATTATTTACGACTAATATTAGTAGTTTGGATTGACAAATTTATTTAAATATAAATCCACAATGCCAAAGAAGCTTCTCATGAAGTCATCTTGTAGTGTCTTATCATCGCTACAACGTTTGGTTCCTAAAAGACAGTAAAGAATTACTCCAAATAATTAAATAATGTAATGATATCCTAAACTAATCATGGGCCATTTCATTGTGTTCATTCCAAACTGACTATCTCCCACATCCAGCGACCTGTGATTGTGTACATGTGATCACGACTGAATGCGCGAGTTAACTGACCTGGCCACCATTAGGTTGTCACTAAGACCGCTAGGAATAACTTAAGGCATTTCCGACTCTGAATTGTTCCACGTAGCTTAGATGCCTGTTCTAGGGTGTTCTATGACCGTATCGTTGCATATTCTCCTTTCACCAACTAACCACCTTTCTCCTTGTTTCTGTCTCGTATGTAACCCCTACCTCCCCTCTCAATGAGGAAATCTATCGAATAAATACTACCAGGAGATCAAATAAAACTCCATTCTTGGTTGCGTATTTTTAGTGGACGCTTCTTACCCAATTAAAATATAAGAACAAATTTTTTTTTCAGCTCTTATAAATGTAAATTCCTTTTTAGCTTAGTTGTTAATGTTGATTTTATTTGATTGAAGAATTAATAATAATAATAATAATAATAATATTAATTTAAAGTTAATAATGTATAGGTCGAGGACTTATAGATTTGATTCGTATTTTTGTGAAAATTATCATCGACTTCAAAGAAGGATCTTAAATCCTGTTTAAAGTTAAAGTTAGGGATAATTTTAAATATGTTAATTATGTCTTCTTTTAAGAACCTAGTCATTGCAAGATGAATTATGCCTCTATGGCATTATTGCAGGTCTATTACCTTTTGTAAATATATTTATCTAATGTCCTTTTGACTGATCGGCATGGCTCATTTATGTGGTTGTACTTAATTTCAAATAGTATGGCATTGTTGTAGAAATATAACAATTTGTTGGATAAAGTGAGATAGCTAGTGTAATTTAATCTTGATTAAACCTTGTTAGTACGACAATGTTGACCTAGAATGGTAACTTGGAAGTTAAACACTGATGCAAACTTTGAGTTTAGAGTTGAACTATGCTGAGGTAATATCCCCTTTTGAGAAAATTGCTGCTAATTCAAAATTAATACTTATATATATAATTATATTGATAACACAAACTTTGAACTTTATCTATGGTGTTAAACTTTTTAAAGATATTCTAAAAAATAAATAAACATTTGTAGTTTATTATCTTGTATTGTAAAATATTTTCTTTTCTATAAATGAGTTGTTATAAATATTTTCATAAAACTTAATATAGTTCCTGAACTAACTAATGTAAATTATTACCAAATTTTTTTATATTTCATATTATTATATGCTATAAATAAACATATTTATATATTTAAATACTGGTTTGCTGACTTTCTCAATTATATTAATGTTCCTTCCTTAGGGTTGATAAGTACTCATTTTCTACACTTTAAAATTTATATCCTTTTCCTACTATACCTATAGCGTGCTTGCGGAACGAATTGGCTGGACATTAGGGAATATATTAACCCATTCGCTGACATTGAGGAGTGCTACTCGCCATGGATTTACAATACAACAGGGACTTTGACGAGCGTGACTCGCGGCATATGTCCGTCCACTTACTTTG
>CABFOW010004342.1:0-10335 GCA_902141385.1 Timema californicum
ATTAAGGCCCCCCATTGTTCGCGCTAATTGGCTCTTTGTGTAATGGTATGACCCTTTTCTTCCTACTCATAATGTAATTTAAATAACCACAATATTATACAATATTATATAACCCCAATAATATTTTTTTAAGCATAACACAACTAACAAAAAATATTTCAACTTCGATTCGGCTTCGAGAATCTTTCATACATTAGATTCGATTTCACTTCTAATTGATAAAGGTGCACTTCGCAAACGCATAATTACTGCTATTACTATAATTTTAAAAAAAGTTATAATTATCAATAACAACGGAAAGGGATAGAATACGGGAAAGAAAGGTCAATAGCATTTATGGGGCTATTGGCCCTTGATTCCTCGCTTCTCTTGCACCCAGAGTCACGTGTACTGGATATAGAACAAGGAAGTACAAACTTTTTTGCAGCAGTTCAGGCTGTCATTGAATCAAATTTTCTGACCCAGGCGACAACATGACTGAAGGGGGAAACGGGGACGAGGGTTGCATTTCAAGAACCTATACGGCTTAAAGAACATAATATACACCAAGTAGTTTCCATCCTGACGATCAATTAATAACTAATATCTTCTCATTAGGATCGCTAGCATTTTAAAATCCCAGTAAATATTTATTCTTTCTTCTACATCCATCAGTGGTCGCCGAGGAAATCCTCTGGTCTCAGGTTTGGTTGTCCATCCTGCAATGCGGCGCTACATTGACTGTTCATAACCTAAATTTTCAAATTATCCTTCAGGTCTATTTTTTTTCACAAGTACTACAGGTTTTTTTACTTATTAAAAAAATGTTATTGTTTTAACTCACATATTAATGTTCAGTATTTATTGGACGTAATGTTTACATTTTATTATGCTAGTTTAAAAAAATATATTTTATCACCACGTCTTACTACCTGCTCAAGTTATACGCATATGATTATGATGATTACTCTACTGGGGTAGGAATAAGAATGAAACATTTTAGATGTAACGTACCCACATTTTCATGTAAGGATGGTATGAAACCACTCTCAGTAGACCCTATCGGGATTCTAACATTCATTTCCCCATCTTCAACAAGCCAGTCTAACACGAGAGTGACGCCTTAGATCATTCGGCCAATGAAGGGGGCATATGACTAGTGTCAGCAATTGTGATTATTTGGTTCTTCTTGTGTGTGTATATATATTTTTTTAGGTGACCTGGTGGTCTAAGGGTAAGGTGTCGGACTTCTGTGCTGGGGGTCCAGGGTTAAATCCTCGGTCCCGACACAGATTTATCTAATTACCAAACCCTTCCTTCACCTCTGACAAGACATATTGTGAATGTGGGAAATGCCAGGCCTCCACCGTGGTTCGGATTCCAACGTTAAACTGTAAGTCCTCCATTTCATCTCACTATCACCCTACCATTTCACATTAGCGTAAGTGCGTACAACCCGAACGGGTAGTAAGACACGGTGTTAATAATAATGTTAGTAATAATAATAATAATCTTGTATATTTACATCTTATGTTTTATGCAAAATAACACTAAACTAAAACTAAACTTCTGTTTTATCTTTCTCTCCCCTCTCAAACATTAGGCAGCTAGGAATGGAAAGATAAATATTGTACCCCCTTATTCCTTCTGTCAAACTACCGTACCAGTGCTTTCTGTCGGAGGGAAATGGAACTCACGTTTAATTTTAATCGACCGTATAATTATAGTGTTGTCCGTTTGTCAGCTTTTTTTTTTAGTATTTATACTCTACATTTAACATTCGCAAAGAAAGAGAGAGAGAGATAGGATGTGAAATAAAATTTAATAAATCTCAGGAAATTTGTTCGGAACCTGATCCCAATTCCTCCCGGATAAAGAAGTATAGAAACAATCCAAGCGGGTGATGCTGTCGTTAACTCATGATAAGTTGCACACACTCTTGATTAAAAATATATACATTCCCATTTGAGAGGATAGAAAAAATCCGTTTGACAGTGACTGCTCTCATCCCTCTCAGGATTCAAGTTTCCATTAAGAGGAGCGTGTGTGCCACCCTGAGTGTGTAGGCAACCAAGCACTCACTCTAAAGACCTCGGGCGCCCACTTGCGGAAGGCCTGCTCTTGGCCGCACATCTCGTCGCCCTGGGCGAGTTTGAGCAGCCTCTCGCCGCCCAGCTCGCCCAAAAGGTTGTCCACGTACTTGCCGAACGCGCAGAAGTTGGGGTAGGCGCTCGAACCCAGCGCGAACACTGCGAACCTAGGGCGGAAAGGAAACACCACGATCATAGAGTGACCTTAACAAGGTGTTTTATCGTCTTTTTTTTCATCCCGTATTACTACCCATCCAGGCTGCAACAATTTTAATTACGATTATGTAACTACCATAATGACAAGTGACTACATTTGTATATGGAAATATGGATATAGTTTCCTATAACCTTACTCTTGTTCATAGAACCACAGTAATTGGGGTATAACGCCAATGAAATTGAGCTGATTTTTCATGTAGGAATGATAAAGGTAAATTTTAGATTAAATGTATCCGAATTTGTGCGTAGAGAATAAAACACCCTCAGTACACATGGTCAACACAGGCAAACCAGACCCGATGGGCATGCCATTTAGTTCCCGTGACCATTTATACAGGTTGTTCTGATTGTGTTTTTTAATACGTTAAAAATAGTTGTCTACTAGCGATGTGTCTTAAATTAATTCTAGAGAAAGCGCAGCTGGTCTTAAAGACATCACTTTATCACCTTTTGATAGTCGGAAGACAAGCTCAACGCAAGTCTGGCCCCTTACACAAGGGTTGTCAAATTAGTTATATCCGTAGGGTCACAATGAAAATTGAAAATTATAAAGTGGCCAAACTTAAGAACACTCAAAATGTCACTATCTGAAAAAAAATCCTTATAATATTATTACTATTAAAATAGAATTAAAATTATATACAACTTTAAGATCTGAATTATACCCTTTATTTTCTAACCAGAAATATGGGACTTTTTATTTGCAGCAATGGTATTTAGCGTTAGACTTTTGCACTTTTTAGTGACTTCAACTTTAATTGATGAAAAATTTGTGTCTGAAAGTTGTGATCTCTCTGATGTTTTTTTCCCCCTTTCATGAGAGAAAACTACTGTTCACACAATTAATATGTGCTGCCGAACATTGCACGTATTTGGTGCGCCAATTTAACAATATTTTGAAATGGACCACTGGCGAATAAATAATAAATATCCACATATAATGGCCAATTTTAAAATTCCATGATCCCAAAAAATACAAAAAATTGTGTTCGTATCTTCTAAAAGTTTATTTCTAACAAAACCTACTGTGGTAACCTACAATCTTTCCCTTAAACACAAAACTCCAAACTGCATACTTTTGCGTAAAACATCGTTGAAAATAAGCAAATTGTACACAGTCGACCTCGGGTCTTCTCATGACCCAATGTTCGTGGGTTCAAATCCCGCCGGGGTTGACGGATTTTTCTTGAGCGATAAAAATCCGTAGCACAGCTTCCTTTGGAGGGGAAGTAAAGCCGTCGGCTCCATATCGATTGTGGCTTGTTAAAGAACCCTGGAAGGTATCTGAAAATACCTTTCCCAGCAAAATTTATACGCCTTTTTGAACTCGTTCATAGACATTATCGTGTGGATATAATCAGTCTGTTCAGAAAATGTGGGTTAAATACCTCAAATAAATGGAAAAAAATCATTGTACACTTCGTTTACCCCGAATAATATCAGTCTAACCTTGAAGAATTACACTACAGCTCTGTATTATAATCTAGACTCTATACCATAGTTGAATAAATTAAGGTAAGTTTGTTGAAATAACAGGTAGATGAGGGGTACATATGCACTGTGTTTATTTTATATATATTCAGCTCAACACTTAAGATTGTTTATGGCCCTTTTGATATCTTTCGACATCAATTTAGGATAAACCACGTATTGAAATAACCAATCTCTATTTAGATATTGCAAGACAGCTCCTTAACCATTAAAAACAATTTGATGAGATATTTAGAAACAAAGAGTACCATCGGTTTAGCTATAGTTATAATAATATTCCTATTTCGTATAATTTATAAACATAAAGCGGAGATAAAATTTCTTTGTTTGATTTTCAATAATCATACTGTATTTTTATAACTATTTGTAACTCGTAACTTTCTCAGGAGAGTTAGTAAAGTGATACATTGGTATGAACATCAAGGGGGATATTTGTAAAGATCCCCCAGTCTGTAAATGCAGAGAGAGTTCAGCAGTGTGCCAGGATTATCAGCAAGTGCAGGGGAAAGAAGGAAAAAAACTGGTCAATTTGTCAAGTGCCAGGAGTAAAATCCTCGTTCGCTATCTTGTCATATTTTAATGGTGTTTCAACGAACGGTAATCTCGCCCACTGACAGTTCCAAACTTCAAAATGAGACGGAAGAGAGAGCTTTAAAAGAAGCTTCAAGTGAATGGAAGATCGTATTGATAGTGAAGCAAGAAAAAAAGAAAGAGAGAAAGGCCAGTTAAAAACTACCTCAAGAGTTTTGGAAGACGCAGAGAATTGTGTGAAAAATGGAGGAGTGATATTTATTTTTATTCTATACCTATGTTTCAATATCAGTGGAACATAAAGAATTTAATTCAAGCGAATTGAATGAGGATGATTATTAAAGAATCGCGCCTGACTGTATTTTGAAAAATAAATGGGATGGTGCCCTGCACAAACTTTCTCACTCCTTTGCCTAAAAATGGAGATATTTACTTAAAACTCGTAAAACATGTGTAGCAACATTATATTAATTCTTGCGGAAACATTCCACCAAACAGAATAAATTAAATAATATACATTGTTACAAAACCACATTAAGAAAAAAGTAACATCTCTGTTCACCAAAAAACAAATCAATTAATTTCCCAAACCTCAATTTAAAAAAATATTTGCCAATGTCTCAGAAACTGTAATTTTTATAAAAATATATTTCAAATTTAAGGTTATATTTTTAATAGTACTACAACTTTGTGATGATAAGATATTTTGTTTATCTAAGAGTTGCGGATATATGATAAAAATTGGAAATTTCCGCTCATGTAAAGTATCCTCAAAGTCATTTTAATGCGAAAATGAGAGTTTCCATTTTGCTTGTGATGTTAAACAGTGCCTATGTACGAAATGTTATCAAACTAGTTGGAGTAGATCATTTCTCTTTTCACCTTTAAGTGAACTACACCTAATTTTAGTGTTAGATATCTAATTCCAAAACTCTTTCTGAGGACATTATGAAAACCCAAGATACAGTACCAAGTTTTAGCCCGATTTGTAAAATGGTTGCGGCTCTAGGCAGAGTGATAGACAGACATACATACAAATAGTCGGAATTGCAAAATATAATTTTTCAGGTTCACGTTGACATTACATTTAATAAAAATCTCAAGTTCGATTTTTTTAACTATCACTATAATTTCTCTACCCGAAGTGTGCGAGAAAGTAATAATATAACTAGTTTTTAATTCTATTATGTATCTTACTTTTATTTTGCGCCCCGCGTCTTACTACCCATCTGTAATAACGACATATTTACAATTGGGGGGGGGGGATTAGGNGGGGGGGGGGATTAGGAGGAAAGTAGAGCTTAGAGAAAGTGTACTCACATTCGCATGGAGGGAGATCGTAACGCTATTTATAAAATACCACCTCAGTTAACTCGGCCAGATTTCGAGCCTAGACCTTCTCGTCACCAGAAAACCAGACCCGCGTACTCACTGATGCGGGCTATATATTTTTACTCTTCATCCAGGCAATACACAAAATAATATTCTAAAGTTTAGTGTTGAAATCTTCAAGGACAAATTAAACTGAGGCACATACCCGCTTCAGTGGCTGCATGGTCTAAGGTGCTACTCTCACAGTAGACTAGACTGCCAATGACAGGGAGATCGAGGTTGGAATCTCGTTCGAGTGTACTAAGGTTTTTTCCCAAATGGTTTTTCACTCTCTCCTCACGCAACTGTGAGTACACTTCCTATGCCTTTAAACTTCCTAATTCCTGCATTGGCGTAGTTAATACATAAATGTTTAGCCCGAACGGGTAGTAAGACATGATTCTAAAATAACTGAGGCATAAACTTTAAAACTTGGAATACATCGAACACACTCGTTCCATTTTAAAACCTGTAGTTTTTTCTAAAAAAAAATATCGATAATTTTCTCAAAACAAAAACAGAATCCGTAAAAAATTAAGGTAAATATTTTTCATCTGCCACATCTATTAGTTTGGTTGACCACAGTGAGAAAAAAAGGCAGGAACTAGTGTAGCAGGCAGGACGAGATTGGAGTTAAGCTACTATCACACGACCCTTGCTTGTATTAGAAATCAAGTGTGCTAGCTAGCACCTAGATATCTGTATACTAGCTAGTACAATAGAAACGGGACAAGAGTATTCACACGCTGCTAGTTTGGTACTAGGTTCTAGTGAAAATATTTATGGAAAGTTAGAGATTAATTTTGGGTGAAAATAATAAGAGGGGACGTAGGAAAAGAATATAGGACATGGGACTGGCTGGAAAGACGAAATAATGGTCGGGGATGCTAAAAATGATACATTCGGAGGTTAAGTAAGATACATTTGGAGTGACACTAACGTTTAGTATATTCCTACATTTGTATTCATTTGTTTACGATGTGGTCAGAGGCCCCTAAGCCCAGGGGTGTCAAAGTATAGTAGATTTGATACCCAAATGTTCTTTTTTTAGGCCTACGCACACATTATATTTTAAAAACCACCCAAGATTGGCATGCTATCAAGTTTATTTAGATTAAAATTGGGTCAGGAACACAATTTGTCGTTTTTACATGACATGTTTTAAATTAAATATATATTAACTATATTGTCAAATTGTGGCAATTTGGTATTATATAAACAAGGGTGCTTATAACAATTTTCTGCCAACAACTAAATCACATCCGCTGACCATTTTGGCACCATTTCTACCATTTCTCTACACAACAACCTCAGCGCGCATTGATTATTCGAATTACACAGACTAGTGTCAGAACTAGTACGAAAATAGCGCGTGTTCTATCCTCACAACTAGTATGGTAGCCAAGTACCAAGTGACAGAACCAGTATACTTTTTCTGATTCACACGACGTTAGATGATGACGTAATAGCTAGTGCTAGCTGGCACACTGGATTTCAAGTACGAGCTAGTGTCGTGTGATACGGGTTTTACTTGTCGGCGGGGTCAGACAGGCACGATTACAGTGCGGCCAACCTTTGTCAGGTTTCGTCTCTATCCGCGGATGAGCAGTTCTTCCTTTCTTGAGCTACAATAAAGGTCTCTAATAAAGTCAGAGTCGCACTGATCCTATTCAGGAGAGGTGAACAAAGAGGACCATTCCACTTCCAGACCAATTCGTTCGAAACACAATAGCTCCTACGTGAAAGTTTCATTTTTAATAAAGGACACATTTTCAGTTACTTTCTGTCCAGTACGATTTTTATGTTATAATACCAGTATCAGTAATAAATAATACATTAAATTAACTAAGATAGCAAATTATAATAAATTGAAAAATGACCCTTAGACTTGCGTATAAAAATAAGGAATTTTGGTTTAGCGCGTCTCTGTTCTACCACTGACCAGGAGTTGCCCCATGTTAAGGGTCATTCTTCACTTATATTTTAATGCAGGGTCTGTGGTGGACGTGTATCATTGATATCACAGCCACCGGCGACTCGGTTGTGACTTTATACTGCCAATAATACAAATACATTGTATATTACAAGTGAAATAGGAATTTACAATATACAATGGTCAAGTTAAGAATGCAGATAACTGTGCTTCGATACGATTCCTGGTTTGAGCCTAACTTTTTACCCAACATATCAGTTAAACGAGTTGTGAGATAGTTTCTTAAAAAAAATATAAGTCCATTCACATAACTCAAGTAAGAAAAATTTATTCGCAAAGCTTTACGAACGATTTACCCTTTCTCTCTTTTTCTTCTTCTTTTTCCGCTGCAGTGATTTGTTTGCAGAAATCCCCGACAATGAAGTTAGCTGTGTCACCGACTTTCTAAAGCGTTTCCTCCTTCTTCGCCCATCAGATTATTAATTCATCCTCCCAAAGCCCTGTATTTGTCGTCCGCAGCGCGAAAGTGGTCAGAGTCAACCGGTTTGTGTGGGGAAGCAGAATAACCTCGTGGGAAAGAGACAGTTCGGGGACCAGTGTTGCCAACTCATATAACCAAAATCCCGTCATAATCCTGTCAACATTATTTATTTTTCCTTCAGATGTGAACAAAACAAAGCTATATTTTCGAATGTTAAATTTAAAAAAAATGGATCTCTCATCAAAGAAATAAAAAGCTAAACCTACTTTAAATCTATAGTCAATACACGGTAAAAATATCTAACTGGCTAAAATGCCCGACGCAAGATAAGTTTTGTTGTAAATTAGTATTATAATTAGAGTTGGGTTGGATCCACTAATTTACGAAACCAAATCTATAATCCGAAACTGAATTTGAATCCAAAGCTTGGAAATATTATGAAAATAAAATGATATTTAAATATAATATAAAAATAAAAAATACAAACATTAAATAATTATTAACCTGTTTTATTATAATTCATTCATTATAACATTCTTACATTTTTTATTAAGGATTTGATTATGGAATCTGAAATGTTATCGAATCTTGAATATCTTTAAGGATCCGAAGGTCTTATCTCCTTAATTCTAATCACTTCAATCTATATTTAGAGGAAATACGTCATACTTCAGAAAATACTTTTAGAGCCCACTCGGAAAGCACAGAAGAGCTACCAACTCAAAACTATTTCTATTTACCTACTTCTTACTTAGATTATTTTAAAATCAATAAAACAATAAAAGAATACCACTAGAATAAAGGTTATTTTACCAGATGAATAAAAGATTAAGTTTAGTTTAGAAAAAAAAAATCTCTAGTAGTTATTTTGAAAAAATTAACAATCAAATCTACTCTTAAAAACGCTTACTCTAGCGGGAAAAGGCAAAGTTGGCAATGGAAGCTTATTAGAGGACCCCGATCTCTCCACCAGCAGCAGGCCAGTCCCACACGAAACACGAGATTGACGCCTTAGATCAGAGGTCCATGAAGCGGGTCGACTTTACCGTGCTGAGAAAGGGCCTAAAGCCTGTGCCTGGGTTGTCCTCACGAACGTACCTACCCTTTTAGATTTCAAATCAACGCCAATCACCTCTCACCCGCCCTTCCTTTTAACTCATTCTCGTCCTTGCATATGGACTTAACCGCTAGTAAACTTATAAACTATATATTTTTCCACAGTGGCATCAACCATCAAATCTCTATATTGGTCTCACGTGCAGAAGTCAACAATCGGTAAACTCTTTTTTAGTTTCTCTCGACCCTCGGAAAGAGAAGTATTAAGACCGTAAAAAAATATATATAATTGAAATTTAGATTTTGATAAAAGTAGAAGTTTCACGCGACCCCCCATGAAACTGAAAAAGTGATTTTCACGATACCCTTTGTTTGTGTATCTGTCTGTATCTTAGCATCGAGCCGAAACCAACCTTAAAATTAAAAAGAGAAAACCCGCCTCGGTGGCGTAGTTGGCTAACACGCTAGTTGAGGTGAGATCGACTGCTGAGGACGAGGAGATCGAGGTTCGAATCTCGGTCGGGCGAACTGTTTTTTTCCTAATTGGTTTTCCACTCTCTCTCCACGCAAATGCAGTTTCACATCCTCTAATTCAACCTTCACAATTCCTAATCTATTAGCGTAATTTGTACTTAAAGCGTATAACCCGAACGGGTAGTAAAACGCGGTGCTAAATAATAATAATAATAATAATAATAAGAGAAAAAATCGATTATCTCAAAATCTTTCATAATAATTTTGATAACATGTTTTACGTAGACACTATTTAACACTACACACAAAATTGGTTACTCTCATTTTACGTTAAAATGACTTTGAGGGTACTTTACCAAAGCAGAAATTTCCGATTTTGATAATTTCTCCGCAAATATTTGAGATACAAAATAACTTATCAGTGTAAAATCGTAGTATTATTCAAAACAAAAATATTTAATATGAGATATATTTTTAAACCTATATTTTATGAGATATAAGCAAATATATATATTTTTGATTCAGGTCTTTGACATGTGAGATTAATTTGTAGCATCGGATGGGTTATGAAAGACACTAAACAACCATAAATGGACAAGACTTACCCCGTTTGCTTGTTGACTGGGGCTGCGTGGAAGAACGACACAAAACGACCGGACGCACCTTCACGGAACCGGGAAGATAGTACACTGTTAGCGAAGACTGGGGGG
>CABFOW010004342.1:38320-58193 GCA_902141385.1 Timema californicum
TATATATATATATCCACATCTATTTTACATACCACAATAAATAGGGGACCGACAAGTTTACTTCCCTTCCGAAGAAAGTTGTGCTACGGATTTTTATCGCTTAAGAAAAATCCGTCGACCTCGGCTGAGTTTGAACCCAAAAACACAGGGCCCTGAGAAGAGCACTGAGGTCGATGCAAAAAAACAACAACGTCTGAACTCAATGCCAAAGAGACTTGAAATGGTTATAAAGAAAAAGGAGATCATATTAAGAATTAAAATAATCAAATTTAATGACAATAATGTATGTTTAAATTGAAACAAATCTAAAATAACACTATATTTGTTTTGTTCACATTAATTCACACAAAAGTGTGGGCTCTTTTCTCTAACATAAATACTCTCTAATGTCCACGAAGTTTCCAGAATCGTTTACTTGTGTAATGTATTTATTTGTTAAAAATGAATTATTCGTCCATGTTTTTACTATTTTTGGTCATTATCCTACACATCTCCTGTATGGCCCCCGGGGCCAATTCCCCAAGAACTTATGCGGCCTTCAGCCGGGGAAAAGGTTAGACATGCCTGTCATAACGCCTGTATGATCATAAGGTTTCATACTAAGGGTGATATGAAATATAGAGGACGTATCAAAGGGTGCCGCCATGTTAAAAAGGTTTAAAACATATTATACAAAATCTTGATGTTCCTTAAAGACCCTCAGACGTA
This sequence comes from Timema californicum, assembly GCA_902141385.1. Taxonomy (NCBI): domain Eukaryota; kingdom Metazoa; phylum Arthropoda; class Insecta; order Phasmatodea; family Timematidae; genus Timema; species Timema californicum. Next base: position 39,029 of record CABFOW010004342.1, read on the forward strand.
GAATCCCAGAGCTTAAGGTGGGGTGGAAGGGAATGCAAGTTAAGTTAAGTCATTTCTGCAATGTTTATATAAAAAAAGCTTTTTTAGGAGAAATGAAAAAATATATTTCTTTAATGAATATATTTTAGTTTACTTTTTTTCACCTAGTATTCTCAACAATTTTTGAACATTTGTCAGATGGTTATTGATATTTGAACATAACACACCCTCTTCCAAGTGGCTTAGGCCCTAAGGCATCACTATCATGTTAGAATGCCCTGCAGATGACGAGGAGATGGAGATTAGACTCTCGGACGGGTTTACTGATGATGGTATTTTCTAAATGGTTTACCCCGATCCTTCCACGCAAATGTGGGTGTATTGCCTCCAACTTAACATGCCCCTACGGTATTGTGGTCAGTGCACCTGGCTACTAGCCTAGGGATCTCGGGTTTGATTATTAGCTGGCACTGTGGGTATTTTTCCCGAAAGGGGAATTACCCCAAAGGCCACTAGGATTTGGTTAACTAAGCTTAAGTTAGGTTTAAGTGTTTCCACTGGTTACTCGCCCTCATCACTATCATCTCACCGGGACATGGAAAGGGCCTCCACGGAAAGGATGTACGATTGGTACACTCGGGCGTCCCCTGGGTAACGGTACATTAGTACTGGCTGATCTTTCCACAGTTGGGCCATATATTGATGTAGCCCAGAAGCGCGATATTATTTTTACTTTTAAAAATGTTCCTCCCACATCTCTACCCCCATAGAGTAAATATCATACATGTGTATAACCTTAACACGTAGTAAGACGCGGTAATAAAAAACACACTAAAAAACCTTTTCAAATGAAGATAAAAAGTCATGTAAGAATCCGTGGTGCTTATGACCAATATTCAAGAACTGTTGAGACTTACTAAATGTAGAAAATTACGTACCCACTGAAGCAATATTTTATTAATTTTTAACAAAAACAGTTTTTGTTACAAAAACCTCAAATATTCGGGCCTTATCTAGAGTTCCCTCCAGACCTTTAGACTGACTGACATCTTAACGAGCTTAAAACCATGGCGAGAACCATTATTTAAATAAGATCATAAACAATATATAAATAAAGTTATATTTTTGTGTGGATTATATGCCATTCGCAAACAAACACAAACAAACTGTACATTAGAAGATTTCACCTGCACACAGGAATAAAACCAGGTCCATCAAATATAATCCTGTACAAGTTGACTGGAAATTTGAACATGTGTGTGTAGGACTGCACGTACGTGTGTATAGGTCTGTTCACATGTGTCGTACAATTCACGTGTCTAAAAATTTGTACACGTGGGTCGGAGGTCCTTACACGTGTCTGGAAGCATATACATGCGTTTGGAATTGCATACACGTATCTAGAACTATACACATGTGTATATAATTTTGAACACGTAAGCTGGAAGTATATACACACGATTGGAAGTACACATACTTGTGTATGGAATTATATACGCGTATATGTAACTATACACACGTGTTTATAAGTCCGAACACCTGAGCTGAAAGTTTTTACACGTATTATGACTAGTCAGAAGTGTACCTGGCAATCTGCTTGAAGTGGAACTTCCTCCTGGGTTTCTTGGTTTTGTTGGAGTCCCTCCCTTTATTCCACAAGTGGGTCTTCCAGGCCGGCTCCTTCAGGACATAAACAGGATTAGGGTTTATTTTAGTACATCATCATCAATTGTTTCTAAGGTGACCTGGTGGTATAGGGGTAAGATGTCATACTTCTGTGCTAGGGGTCTGGGGTTAAATCCTCAGTCCCGGCACAGATTTATCTGATTGCCAAACCCTTCCTTCCCCTCTGACAAGACGTGTGTTAATCACAACTTGTGAATGTGTGGAATGCCAGGCCTCCACCATGGTTCGGATCCCACGTTAAACCTTAGGTCCTCCATTTCATTTCACAATCATCCTACTATTACACATTAGCGTAAGTGCGTATATTCCGTTCACGATAGGTTTTTACCTGGATGACAGTTCGAAAATAATGTGTTTAGGTTTTGGGTTTCCAACACTTGTAAAAGATCACAGTTTTGTTATAAATGTAAATATCTTTAGTTACCTGTTATATATTACATTTAAAATAACGTAAACTTAAGTTTTCTCATACTATTTCATTTTTTTAAATAATTTCTTTTTGTACAACTCGAAACAATATTTTAAACATAATTAAAAGTGCTTATTTTTCGTTTTAGAACGTTACTGATTTTGTGTAATATAGTGCATACATCAATACCTTTTAATACAGGCATTGTATTTACTTGGAAAAGAGAAAATTGATGTCTTTTTTTACATACAATACATGATTTTATGATTATTTTATCGTATTTTGAAATATTTAACTGAATAAAGTATTTTCATCAACTGCGTGTCCACATCATTGTAAAAAACTTGTTTACTGTTATGTTTAATCATATGGTTTAAATTCGTCAGTCGCCATTTTGAGGTTATGTTCGTTAGAAGTTTTTGTGAAAGTGGTGTTAATATATTTTTAAGGGGAATACAATTATAAATAAACTTTGTGTCCGACCCCAAATAAATATATACATAGTATTGGCCTAAATTACTGTGGTTAACTATCACATTAATATATTACCATCTGTTTTCATTACAGTCATCCAAAGTGATAGATGTCAGCTGTTGGCGTAGTGATATATTAGAGATTACTTCTAGTAACATTTAAAGCTGTCATTCAGGTAAACTTAGCTCGTGAATGCCTTATACAGACCGAATGGTGAGTAAGACGCGGTGGTTATAATAATAAACGGTTTCTAGCCTGTGGCCGAGTCAGTTTAGTAAAATGCCTCCATATTCCTCTAGCCTCCACCATTTTTCCTCCTTTAATCTCTTCTTCTATTCTTATCCTCTCACTTGAACACTTTCTGTCATCTGCTTCTCCCTTATATTTCATGGCTTCTCTTATAGTCTTTTTACTACATACATCATTTACAACATTTTCTTTGGCATCCTCTCTTTTTCCATATTTTTTTATAGTACAAAAACAAGTCAATACAAAATGGTTTCTCCAACAAACAAAAAAGTTAAAAAAACTCATGACCTGCTTGAACACACTAAAGTTGTGGTGGCAGGGACCGTGAGTTAAGGTAAGTGTTTTTTGAAGTTTATATAGCAAAAATCTTTTTTGGCTATTAAATAGAATCCCAACAAACCATTCATGTAAGGAACTTGCCAAGTTCTAAACAACACAAATTCTTCAATTATTCAGCCTCGAAAAGGAATGAGATCCCAAAGAGTGCAATGTTCAACTTTTATTATTATTTAGCACCGCATTTTACTAACCGTTGGGTTATGTGATCAGGTGACCTGGTGGTATAGGGGTAAGGTGTCAGACTTCTGGGTTGGAGGTCCGGGGTTCAATCCTTGGTCCCGGCACAGATTTATCTAATTGCCAAACCCTTCCTTCACCTCTGACAAGACGTGTATTAATCACAAATTGTGAATGTGTGGCATGCCAGGCCTCCACCATGGTTCGGATCCCTACTAATTACGCTAATAGGTTAGGGATTGGGAATCTTTAATTTAGATGAAGTGAACCCACATTTGCGAGGAGTGAGAGAGTGGAAAACCACTTAGGAAAACCACCCCAATTCACCCGGCCGAGATTCGAACCTCGATCTCTCCCTCCTCAGCAGTCTGTCTCAACACGAAACTAACGCGTTAGCCAACTACACCACCGAGGAGTGTGATTTTAAGTATTTGGTTAAATGTATAGGAGAGCTTTAACTATAGGCTATAGTATCCTTTGAAATTGGGACCTGAGCAACTTTCTTCACCGCCAACACACCTATCATTTCCAAGCAGACGTCATTAATCCAGCCCTTCACAAGGTTTTCTCATATTGTGTATGGTTTTTTTTTTACCTTTATATGAGGCGCGCATAGCATTATTATTGTATTTACGTCTGATTAATACAATATATTTTATATTGGGTTTTAAAATCAATATGCTTACTCTTTTAAAAAAACTCTTTCGGCTTTGAAATCCCATCTTTGTGTTGACCTTTTCAACTTCGAGGACTGCATCGCATCTTTAGACGAAATGTCTCCACAATAAACGCATTACGGTTTTTCTGCAACATGTCCACGATCATCCATGGTAATAAAATCTTAATAAATATAAGAAGAGTCATATTTACGAGGGATGTAAGAGCGACTTACTTTGGACGATGTTGCGCTTATTTTTATTTCGGTCTTTGATGGTTCCACCGGTTCACCGCCTGAATAAAAATAATCAGGGAAAATTCGATACTCTTAATCTTGACGTTTCCTCTTGATAAATAGGTTCGTTGGGCCAGATAAAAGCTAAATGAATTGATTACCTAGCAGGCAGTAATGTTATAAGTGAGAGGGGTGAATCGAATAATCTCGAATATGTTGGACCCAAAATATTTTTGTCAAAATGTTCTTGAATGAGTGTTATTCAAACAAAAAGTTTCGTTCATAACTTGACATGTAGCTTTACTATTGTTTCTGTAGATATGTTTAGTTTAATTACCATCTACACATGATAATCCAAACGGGGAAAAAAAATCCTTTTCAAATTCAGTGATAGTCATGCCAAATATTTAAGAACTTTCATGATAACATTGCGTAGAAAATTAAACTTAATATATCTACTGAAGTAACATTTTATTTATTTTACTAATTTAAAAAAAAATATTCTTTGGTTCACCTCGTCTCATTATCCTTTCTGGCTCTACTAATTTATATTAATCACGCTAAGGGAGTAAGAACTAGTAAGTTATAATATGGAGAAAATGTACCTCCATTTGCGTAGACGAAGATTGGTAAAGCGTTTAGGAAAAAAACTGTCCTATGTACACTCAAGAATTCGAACTTTGATATACCTATACATCTATCTTTCAGCCCAGTATAGTTTGAGAGTGATGCCTTAGACTATTTTACCACTGAAGTGGGATCACAAGAGAAAAAGGCTGAAGGTTAATTCAAATTGCGTTAGCGCTTCCATTTGAAATGCAATCGTGATAACTTTCTAATGCACTTTAAATAATGGTTAAATATAAGTCTCTGTCATTTTAAAATTAATTTAAAAAATATTTTTTTGGGGTTTGGGATGTAAAAGTTGTCCTGGAAAATGTATATAATATGACTTTCCTCCTTTTCCCCCTGTACTCTTAATTTGATTATATCTCTTATTTTCCCTTCTAGTTACTACAATCTTCACCTGAAGGTAACACCAACCCTAGTGTTGAGCGTCTGACCTGATAATCGTAGGAGGGTTTCAACTGGTAGTGCGCCATCTCCTGGTGGAACACGGGTGTGACTGAGCCGGAAAGAGGGGGGACTATCCAAACCCAGTCGGCGGGACAGCCGTTCCTCAGGCGCAGCTCGTTCTCGTAGTGTTTCATGAAAGTCTCGGAGGCCGTGTGGTGATCCACGATCGTGATGTTACGTGACTGAAAACAGACAAAATACACGTCCTCGGAGCTGACGAACAGAGCCACGTTACGTCTGTCTAATGTCCAATTTTCATATGAACGGTCTTCTATAAAGAATACAATTTTTTTCTTGCGGCCAAAATTGATGACACCTTACTATTTTAGTAGTTTTATTTAATAAAAATTGATAATATTGATGACCTGACGTGAGAATATGGAAACTAAGATCTAGTAGCTTTCCTAGCTATCAGATAAAGCTCTCCATTTGAAATTTGGGCTATAGTAGTTGCTATATACAACGTGCATTTTATAAATCTTCTATTATTTGTGCTCCCGTTCGGTCTATATATACAGTATATTTACGCTAATAGGGTAAGGGTAAGAAAGGTAAAAATCTAAATTTGCATGGGTCCGGGGAGAGAGAAAAACAATTCAGGAAAAAAACACCAAAGTAGCCTACACCCGGTTGAGATCCAAACCTCTACCTCTCTGTCACAGGTAAAACACATGATACGAGACTAACGCTTTTTTATGCGTACTCACCGGTGCCGGTAGTATTTTAAAATTATTATTTACGTTTTAATACAAGGATTATTTAACAGCTTAATATAAGATATGGTAATAAAGATAATAGTTTGAGTAAGAGTACCATCATTAGCGTATAGAAGTGATGGGACATTCAATAATATAAATAACACGCGGAAGAACATCTCTAATGCAGCCCTAACAAACCAACATTATGTGTGTGCTACCTGGAAGCTGTGAAGGACAGCGTAGTTGACCTCGACGAGAGCTTTGTCCTTCCACAGAGTGAACGGGGTCCTAGTGTCGAGTCCCATGCGAAGAGCCACAGGCTAAAACACAAACAAACTCAATGAATTGACAAGAAGAAAGTATTCAAAATTACTTCAAATAGAATCGATCAAAGCGAGACACAAATCCTTAAGAAACCAAGTGAAATAGACCTAGATTTTTTCCTGAACAAAAAAGAATTATTATAAAATATATTATACTACTAATATATATATATGTATATATATATATTAACACTAAAATACATAGATATTTTGATTGTAAAGAACTTTTTTTAACGGATAAAAGTTAATAACACAGTGTTTATATGTGAATACTTATACGTAAAGTCATGTGATTTGAAACCGTCACTTTTCAAAGATTTCATAAATATCTATAAAATAATTTACTTACTTACTTTATGGCATTAGGAACTCGAAAGTTCATTGCCACTCTTACAAAGGTACGCCACCTATCCCTATCTTGAGTCCACCTCATTAAACCTTATCTCTTTCAGGTCAATTCTAATGTTATCCCCCCATCTGTGTCTAGGTCTTCCCAATGGTATCTTCTCATTGAGTTTTCCAGTCAATACCCTGAACAAGGTTCTAGATTCTTCCATTCGCGTTGCATGTTCTGCCCACTGTCATATACGAGATTTTATTAATCTTACAAAGTCTTGTAATGAGTACAGGGTATGTAATTAATCATTATGTAAACTCATACACTCTTCAGAACCTTCATCCTTTTTTGAACCAAACTTATTCCTAAGCACCTTGTTTTCCAATACAATAAACTTATTTTCTTCGTGTAAGGTAGATACCACGTTTCACAACTATATAGAAAAACCGAATTAATTAAATAATAATAGTAAAGTAAATTTCTATAAATGTTGAGAGCAATAATATATAGTTTCTATTTTTTAAGAGTTCCATTCTACCAGAATCTTAATTTAACGTGTGTTTGTAATTTTTTTAAATGAAGAGTACTAACAGTGTCTTACCCTTACCCAAATATTTCCTCTGTAGTATATTTAAATAATTTATTTAGATAACATTCTAAAAACTTATATTAACCAAGACCTATATTTTAACATAATAATATAAACACATAAGTTGAAACATATAAAAAAAAAAGTAGGCCTGCCTCTCACTACCTAACCTAGGCTGATTCACGACGTTGCCTACTTGAAGATTTCAAGGATGTTTTGCTGAGCAGGTCATATATTAACTTTACGCACCTAAGCAGTCTAAACACTATTACACTTTACCCATCAATGTATGAAATATAAAGAAAGGGAAGAAAATGAACAATTCACCCTGCAAATCTCTTGTTTATGTATTGATAACACTTACCCTTTTCCTCTGACAAGTTTAAACACTCACTCTACTATTAGTGCCTTGAAAAATTTGACTTACTTTTTAATTTCACCTTTTTCTTTTTTCTTATTCTAGATAAACATATTCTATCACGGACCTTTTTAGTATACATCTTGGCAGGAAGATTCCTATAGGCCATTTTTGTGGCTATGCCAAATAGCCTAAGTTGTAGAGGATTTATAAAAAAAATAGGTTTACAAGAAAACTACTTCAAAATAGGTGACCTGGTGGTCTAGGGGTAGGGTGTCAGATTTCTGTGCTGGGAGTCCGGGGCTCAATCCTCGATCCCGGCACAGATCTATCTGATTGCCAAACTCTTCCTTCACCTCTGACAAGGCGTGTGTATTAATCACAACTTATGAATGTGTGCAATGCCAGACCTCCACCATGGTTCGGATCCCACGTTAAACTTTACGCCCTCCATTTCATCTCCCAATCACCTTACCATTACAATTAGCGTAAGTGCGTACAACCCGAACGAGTCGTAAGACTTGGTGGTAATAATAATAATAATAATAATAATAATAATGCTACTAATAATAATAATAATAATAATAATAATACTTCAAAATAGATCTGCAAACAATAATTTGTTACGCTGTAGGTCTATCTTTAGAATAATTGAAAAATTTGCGTGCTTTGTTTCAACATATTCCCTTAAGCCTATCTGAATAAAACGTAAATTCATTAATATGGAAAATCTTATCTCAACATGTCATGACGTCACATGTAGACAAGTCCTTCAAACCTCAGTTCGTTATTTTGTTTCCACTGTGTCCCCCTTTATTACCTGAATGTGACGCTGCAAATCAGTACTGTTTGCAGAATTGCCTACCCAAGATATCTAACGGCGTTGATTAACTTTATCTCTACAGCAGGGTCATAATATAAAAGCTCAGACGAAAGGAGATGACACGAACAAATATGACGAGTAATGATTGATTTAGAAAAACTAATGTTATGTTTAGGGTATTCAACCGGGATAAATGAACACCCTACTTACAAACTAGCTTGATCAATAAATATTAAACGTTAGCTAGATACAACCCTAGTTGAGATTTATCGTTTGACTAAAAGGGGGATGGGAAACAGACACCTCACTACAACTGGCCTGGATTCAAACCCCAACCTCTCAAATCCCTGGAAAATCAGACAAGACGAAACATCTGCTTATGTCCGCACTACGCACCGAGGAAGAAGGGGGTTTGGGCCGGGGGAAGTGACGTAGTCGATTGACATGTCAGACAACGTGCGTGTGTTGTGGGAGTTGAGGGGGGGGGAGGGGGAGGCAGTGTGTAGGCTAACCTCGAGCATGTTGAGCCGTTGAACGTCACACAAGTTCCTGCATCCGATCTCAGTGATCATATACCAGCCGTTGAACGGGGCGGCCGTGAACTCCAGACCACCGCAGTCGAACAGCATGCCGGACACGGCAGGGAGGGCGTACCACCGCAGTTGAAGCTTCTCGAACCAGTCGTACCTAGAAGTAATAATTGTAAACAGTAAAAAAATAATTAAATTACATTACATTACGCGTACAATGTCTTTATAAATAAAAACTAAATGCGTAGGCATACGCACCCAATGTCTTTGTAAATAAAACTAAATACGTAGGCCTACGCGTCCAATGTCCTTGCAAATAAAACTAAATACGTAGGCCTACGCACCTAATGACTTTATAAATAAAACTAAATATGTAGGCCTAAGCACCTAATGACTTTATAAATAAAACTAAATACGTAGGCCTAAGCACCTAATGACTTTATAAATAAAACTAAATATTAGGGTTAAGCACCCAATGACTTTATAAATAAAACTAAACACGTAGGCCTAAGCACCCAATGACTTTATAAATAGAACTAAATACGTAGGCCTACGCGTCCATTGCCTTCATTATTAAGTGTTATCAAAAACATTGGATATTTAAAACCTACCTACACAAACCATACCACTGAATAGCTTTGGATTAATATAATGACAATATTTAACATAGGTCATGAATAATAATAAATTTAAGCTGCATATACAAAAATTATGTTAATTTCCTTCTAGTTTAGCTTTAGATAAAAATATCCTTTCCCTTAACCAGTTAATTAATAATTGAGATAATTTTTTAAAACATTACACACATATAATAATTATATATTTCCAGGCACCCATGTATTTCAATGTGGCAATGATTAAACAAGTTGATATCAAAGGGTACTCTCGGTTTTCAAGTTATTCTATCATCCGCTGGTCTCGTCATTTCTCTCTTCTACCAAATTATCTATCACCTCGTAATTCCGGTGTGAAAACACATCAAGTTTTTTTTAAGATCAATAAAGTTGTGAAATATTTAGGTTGTATCAGTGAAAACAAAACTGTGTTTTCTATTAAAATTATTATACCTTATATATATATATATATATATTTATAAATATATATATATATATATTTATAAATATAATTAATGTTTTATATTTGATTAAACATTAAGCTTTTCAAATGTCTTATTAATTATATTTGAGAACGTGAAAATTCTGTCTATTTATCTGTTTATAAATCAAAAGCTAAAATGAGCGGTAAAGTGCAATAAATGTTATACTGTTAAAATATATGTATCACACCGCATTAATATACACTGCTTCTAATTTATCTAGAGTTGTTTTGGATGGTTTGGGTCATTCATACTTGGATTTTTTCACTATGTGATGTAAAATGGTTTAAACTGACATAATAGACATAAAACCACATATTATTATTATTATTATTATGATAAACACGTAATTATTACATTTAATGGAACAATATAAACCTCTGTTCTTAATAATATTGAGGAAGATTAGAAATATATTGCAAGCAATTACCAAGGCAGGAAATAATCAATTAGATGCATATTTTTCACATTTTATGGAGTGATTGACTTGAAAATACTTACATTTTCTTTATTATCACTTAAGCATTTTCATTAAAGGAATGTGTGTATACAATTTAAAATAAACAATAGTTTTAATTCAGACAATATATTATAACATGTGTTCATATGAATCACAAACAGATGCGTGATAATTGTCCACAGAATCAGTCTTGATAGTGAAATCAAATTAAATTAAGTGACACGTGACAACATGGACATGGTAATAAAACCAGGGACCTTTGAATTTGTGCAGCAACACTAGTGAAAGTGTTGTGGATAAAACATTAAACGCGTCAGGATGGCTCAGTGGTAGAGCATTGGTGTGCAGAGGCAAGTGTACCGGGTTTGATTACAACGTCCAGGTTGCCATTTTTCAATTAATTGAATATTAAATTAATGGAATAAAAATTAATATAATTTCATATAAAAAAAGGTAGTGCGTTAATAAAAGTAGGCCTCAAGGTAGAAATGTAGGGAACGACACTTACGAGCAATATTTATGCATTTTTTATATAAAAAACATTTTTTGTCTAAAGAAATCAAATATTATTCCAGTATAAACATAGAGTTTAATTTTCTTCAAATTGTGATATAAACAGTTGTTGAATATCTCTCAAGGGTGTTCTGGACTTTAATGACAACTTATTCTCTTCATTTAAAAAGTTTTTCAACTAATGCCGCTGTGCTCATGACAGATATTCAACAACTGTTGATATCAACATGTGAAGACAATTAAACTCTAAGTTAGTACTGAAGCAATATTTTATTTATTTTGGCAAAAAAAATGTTTTATTATAAAAACTTCAAAAACATTGCCCTTAACTCGCGTTACCTACACTCCCACCTTAAGTACACTCTGTTTACCCTGAATGGTAGCAAACTTACCTTGGCGAGCTACACTATGGCCTTATATTATAAGTTACACCATAGTGAAACAATCCCAAGCAAGCTTGCCATCTTTCAGGAAAAACATGGGGTAAATAGGGATTTTTGTCTAATTTTTTCCCCCTGAATGCGAATGTTCAAAAGTCCAATCCACCCCTTCTGAATAACAGTTTGACTCACGTGGGATGAGTGAGGGGTACTTGCAGCACCAGTTCTTGGGGGAGGTCAAAGTAATCAGGATCATGTCCGTTGGCTGATAGCACCAGGGGTAGGATGTCCCACTGGGTGCGGGACGGCTTCCAGCCCAGCTTTGTACACTCCTGGTCAAACAAACACGATACTTTAGTGAGTCCTTAGCAACACGAAGGATCCTATCAAGGGCGCCAGGAAATAAGGAGATACAATTGAACCCAGGAATCCTCAGAGGGAGTGTCTGTGTTTGAGTACCCGAGATGAATAGGAACTTCAAAGTAGAGACCTCTCAAGTCTGATAGCAATGTTCTGTAGCCCCGTCGGTAAAATGGTTTCAGCCCTACTCCCCGATACAAACAGACGGACAAACAGTATCGTGAAAATCACTCGTGAAAGTCAATTTTATTACTTGCCCAAGTTGACTTAGATCACTTTTTTGTTGTTGACATCATTAACTCCGGATTAAAATCATCCAAACACCCATTATATTATGTAAATTACATAAAGATTGCAAAATTTACAATTGAACATTTTAAAAACTTGTATAATATCATAATCCTCGAAGACTAAATTATTTTATTTAAAAATAAGAAAATTAATATTGGTTTGGTAGAACTCAAGAAATGTATGCCAACAAACTTGTATTTTTCTAAAATTTCAAATTTTACTTTGAATATTTTTGAAATGTAAAATTGTTAGATACGTTGAAGATGTATACGTTTTTATTTTTATTATTATTAAATTTGCTAGGAGTTATTGGGAGTTATTTTCGAAAGTAATCACTTCACGTTTTAAATATATAATTTAGTGAATGTTAACCTCTGGTTTACCTCATGAACAAACTGTCCGTCCACAAACGTAACATTTCGCTTTGTTAGAACGGCCAAAATATGGTAATAACCAGCCGGGGAGGTGGCGGGGTGCGGTGGGTACCACACAGGACATGGACTATCGACACTAAAAAACAAACAGATACAAAGTTCTTCCCCTGGTTGTAGAAATCCGAGCGAAATGGTCAACTTGTCTTTTGGTCTAACAGAGTTAATCGCTGTACTTCCTTTTCTCTGACAACGTAATTAACAGGGGCAGCAGTGGTCCACTAGAATTTCTTTTTTTATACGTAGCTCGAAGTCTACTAGCCACGACTTTATTGACACAATGGCGCTCGCACAGTCGCCGCAAGAAAATGACGACTACGAGTGTTTCATTAAATAAAGTCACCCCCTCCACACTCCCCTCTACCCGTTGTGGGTACAGTCAGGATTAATTAGGGTTCCTTTATTGACTTACCGGCGTTAATCATATCTTACCTCGATAAACCTATTATGTACTCATATGATTATATTTTAACTTTTGAATATACAAAATAATATAATTCCTCTATTGCTCTTTATTTTTTCAAATAAAATTACTAGTATGTTTTAGATAGTTTCTTAACCACTTAATTGTTCTACAGGGGCTACATGGATAAAATGTAGAAATACGTGTAGAAACTAGAAAGTTAATATAGACCCATACATAGTGAAGAAGTATCCAGAAAAAGCTAGAATGTACGGAACCATAACCAGAGACACTTCTCCTTCAGGAATGAACTGCCTTCAAACCACGAGGGGATGGTTAATGAAACCCAAGGGAGAGTTTGTTGACAGTGTTATAAAAACAGAAAAAGAATTTAATCACTTTAATGGAGGCTTTGTTAACCAGTGTTTTTACATAATTGAAGGACAGAATAAAAAGTAACTATCCTGAAATCGACGAATTTGTAGTTTTGTGTTTCGTAAGAACCCGGACGCTTATTAGAATGAAAGGCATAAATAAACGTAGGGCCAAGATAAATTACAAGTAAAGTAAACGAACCGCTGGTGAACAGAGAGAAAAAATAAACAAAGAAGAAGGTGGTGCAATAGTTTCAGCTGGAAGTGAATTCTAAAATATTGTTCCTAATTAAAGGCAGCATTACACATGTTAATAACCATTGGAACATTTTATAAATTTAAAATTGATAAATACATTGTATGCCATAGTTGATATCAATAAAAAAAACCTAAAACTTAAATAGCGATTGTACAACGATATTGGTTTTATTTGCGACCACGTTGTTTTATATTGATTTATACAATTTAAATACAATATTATAATTTTATAAAATAGTCCTATGACTATGTAACAATAATATTACCAAACAAAGCTCATGAATGCTATAACTGTTATCCTACTATACTGTTTCATAAATATAACATTGAAGTAATGTTTGTAGAACGATATTTGTTATATTTTCTATGCATTATGTATTCTGCTGAATAAAGCTAAAATGCAATATTATAATCTCGTAATCATGTGCAATTTAGCAATTATCGTATTCGATACATTACAAATAGTTGCGGCACCATACACACAAGAACATGCAAGAAGATGTCCAAACGCGTGATCTTGTGAACTAACCTCCGTAAACTCCACGTTCGCCGGATCTCCCAGTATGCTCCCGTCCGGGTTCTTGTACCCTGCGTAAGACAGGAGCTGAGGATTCCACACCTTGAAGTCGTGTTTACCGTCCGTCCGCTGCGGGAACACCGTTATGGCAGACCTGCAACGAGTATAAAAGCGTTTCGCATTAACAGGAGAATATAGAAGAGTAGGAGATATCGGCAGACAAATAGAAGGTATCTTTAAGGAAAAATAAGAGGCAGGGAGGGCTTTAATTGTTTATTTTAACCATCGCTCTAATTACAGGTGTTTTACACTAAAGTGTGCTTTTTTTACACATTCGAGGTTTTATTGTATTGTAGTACTCCTAAAATGTGAGCCCCATCTAGTTTCGTATATCGTGAACGACTAGATTTTGACTCCACGAAGGGTTCGATCTAGAGTCTTTCAGAGGTGGGACATAATCGTAATCACAATGCTCTTGATTGCAGCTGAGATATATAAATCATCATTATCAAAGTTAGTTTAGTAATTTTCATTTTTATTAATTAAAGGTATTGAATGTGCACTTTCTTAACCGACTGATTATAATATATGCACATGCCTTATAAATTAGCTTAAAATCTAGAACAAACAAAATATCCAACTTCTGACCATTAAATCACTGTTAAAGTGTAAACCCACATATCTCCAATGACACATTTTTCGGCCATGCCAGAAATCGAACCCGGGACTCTTAGTTTAGTAGACAGGCACGCTACCGAATGGCCTAAGGTATCGGACAATACCGTATAATCATAAAGTAGCGATAAGATATTGTATACAAATTCAAATTATTATTATTTATTACTATAGTTATTGTAGTTATTACTATACCACCATCTATATTCACATACAATAGCTAACGACTTATGTATAGAAAGATTAACATCTCCAAGAGTGATATTTTAAAAAAACTTTATTTAAATTTTTTTTTACTGAGTATCCTGATCTTTCAGTTCGAGATACTTTCTGGGGAATGACTGGAAACTGTTTACGAATACGTAATATATGTTAATAGAAGAAGTTCCTCCCCTAGAACCTATAAAATTTAATAAAACAAAGTTTTAAGCTAGTTTTTTGAATATCTAATAAAGTAATTGTAAATTATATAAACTTTAAGGCCTTACAATGAAGTTCTCATCTTGACTGCTACCCGATTCGGTGGCCGCATGGTCTAACGCGCTACTCTCTAGACTGCCGATGATGTGGAGATTGAAATTCAAATCTTAGTTGGGTGTACTGAGGGTGGCTTTCCCAAAATGGTTTTACACTCACCCTCCACGCAAATGCGGATACATTTCCTTCCTTGAAATACAACCTTCCTAATTCTGAAAACCATTAGCGCAATCAGTATGTAAGCGTATAACCCCGAAGGGTAGTAAAACGTGGTGTTAAAAAAAATTTGAATGTATTTCCGAATGAGATTCTACATGAAGACAAGGTTCACATACAAGGTCTTCATTAGGTTAGCAAAATCATGGAAAAAGATTTTTTTAATACAAAATATGGACTAATGTTAATAAAGACTATATATGGTCCTCAAATACCTATGTTAATGTCTTAAGTTTGTCCAATCTGTAACTAATGTATTGATCACATGCTATTTAATGCCAACCTCCACTATACCCCTCCCAAGTCAGCTAACTCACATATTTTTAAATGTTCTCTTTATTTGTTTATGCTACAAAGAGCCTAAACTAAGTTTTACAAACATACAAATAAAATATAGCTTGAGACACAATTCTATAGTTTAAATTGCTATTAATAAAACTATTATTAATACGGTTTTTGTATGAAAAATAATCTATAAGTTCCTGTTAAAAATAACGAAGAGTCCTTAAAATCTCAAACCCTTAAAGATATTCAAGATTTGAAGATACGAGAATATCTAAGATTCGAAATTAGGAATTGTTTTTTCAATGTTTTTTTTTCATATTTTGAATATGAATAATTTTTTTAAAGTTATTATAATGCTTATTGGTGGGTTGGACCAACATTATTGTAAAAAATGTTACAACTAGACTTTAAATCAATAATATGGTACTTAATTGTGAATTAACATTATAACAAAACATTTTATCCCTTAGTTACAATTTCAAATTTATCTAGCAAATAAGAATCAATATAAGCAGAGTAAAAATTTAATAAAATCATACTTATGTGTGTAAGCTAAGGATTTTAATGTTTTTTATTATTCAGATTTGTGATTCATAGGTAAATCAAGAATCGAATTCAAGAAAAAGTTTATTCTACCCTGAAACTGATAAAAAAAATCCCTAATATATGCTTAGATATTAAAACTGAGACATTAACGTGATTTTAAAATGATACAAACAAGACCACATTATTTTAAATTCATGACTATTCGGACCAGTAGGTTTGGTGGGGATGAAGGCGGTTAACATAAGAAAGACACCTATTATCATCCATATTTTATCTATTTCTGAATTAAATCCACACAAATTGAAGGGAAACCCAATCAACAACATACTAGCTTATAACCGGATGGGTATTAAGACGCGGTGCTAAAAAATATATCAACATACTCTGATGTATTTCGATAAGTATTTTAAATTTTTAATAGTAGTAAATTTCAAAGAAAATCGCAGCAGTATACGAAATTGAGTATAGAGTTGCTCTTAATATCATGTGATCATAACAATTATACAAAAAGTTCCAAAATGGATTTTATGAAGAACTTTAAAGACTAGAATACACAATGCAATTAAAAATATATAAGAAACAAACATATAACTCTTAAGCCATCTAAACAGTCAGAGCAAATGAAGAAATTCCAAACTTTACTTTAACCAGCACAGTCTTCATGACAGCAAACATGGTCCACTTTAACTTTTTTACCGCCCTTTTGTCTCTTGCAAAGATCTTGTGACATTACGATCACTGACCATCTTCACTGTAGATGTCATCAGTGGTGACCAACACTACTTCATTCTCTCACTCTGTAAAATAACTAGATGCTGAAGAGGCAATCCTTATGTGAGTTGCTTTTTTTTTATCATGGGTGTTTCTTTGTTGATGTTTTACCTGTTTTGTGCCATTGATCACACTTTATTTGATCTTTGAATGTCCTTATGCGGTTTAGTTTGTTGTTGTTTTCTACGGAGATCCTGTAATTATGTAATTAGTATAACAGAGCCACTATGATCCAAGCCAATGTAATTTGAAGAGGTTTTTTTTTCCTAATTACAGGAAAAGGAGTAATGCTTATTGATTAGCCTTACATATTAAGAACTCCTTCTCCCAAGACTTTCGTTTTATTTTACCTTTTGATGACATATGCAATAAAAAGTCTAGAATTGAAAATTACTGCTTAAATAACTTTAGTTCCTAATATCGCCCAAGGAATTATCTCAGGAACCCATTAATGGATAATAATTAGGCACCTTGTTTACATTCAAAATGGCGCCACTTTTAGGAGCAGCCGCTAATGTGGAACGCATCAACGTAATAAATAGCCAATATACCTGCAAAAATGTGTTTTTGCCAAAACTGAATAATAGTGACATATGTATGAAAAACTATTCTTTCTTTTATGCTTCAAAAAACTCGAAATTAAAATATTTCTTTAATTGATAATAAGCCGACCCCGTTATGTAGTGGTCAGTGTACCTGGTTACGACCGTAGGAGTCCCAGGTTCGATTCCCAGCTGGTACCTTGGGTATTTATCCCTTAAGAGAAATGACCTTAACGGTCACATAGGCTTGGTTAGCTAGGCTTAAGTTAGGTCAAGACTCACCCTGGATCCACAACTTCATAATAACTATCATCATAATCACCTCATTGAGGGTACAACACGTAGACAACCTCCTGTGGTGTACCTGGTCAACGCTCTGCGTCATCACTGACTGACTTACAAGCTGGATAAATATACTAAAATAATGAGTACCATCAGCATCGATAAAGTGCAACCTATGACAGAATCAAAACCTCAGTGTGCGATGCTAGGACCCTGGATGATAGGCCTAATAGGAGATTTTCTCTTACATAAAAAATAGCTGTTACAAAAAATAGTGACTGATTGGTGGCCTTGTGGAGAGATTGAGGACACCACCTCCTTAGGTCACCAGAGTCTTGTTTGCGTGGATATTTGTTAATACTATTATTATAATTATTATAATGGTCATGCAGTATTAGGCATCAAGCTTACAATATACTGTATTGTTGATGATGGGAAAGTTGAAGTTCGAATCAGGACTGGGTGAACTAGGGGTTGTTTCCCAAATGTGATTTATCACTGTGGTTTCCTTATACTCTCTCAATTATAATCGGGTGCATTTCTTCTCAATAAGTCTCCTACCTGCATACATGGCCGTGTGATCTAATGCACCACATTCGCAGTAGATTATACTGCTGATGACGAGGAGACCTAGTTTCGAATCTCAGTCGGGTGTTTTTCCCCCCCAAAAAATTCACTCTCACTCCACGCAAATGTGGGTATACTTTTTATAAATATAGCCCTCCTAGTCCTAAGCACATAAGTATCATTAGTACATAAGCGTATAGTCCGAACAGGTAGTAGGACGTGGTGTTTAAAAAAATGAGTCCCCTCATTTATATCGCTTAGTTTAAGCCATTAATAACTTTGATATCAAACGGGATGGTTAAATAAATAACTATATATATATATATATATATATATAAGATATTGATCGCTTCTGTGGTCTAGTGAGCATAATTCTTGGCTATATGTCCAGAAGTCCCGGGTTCGATTCCCGGGGCTTTCAGAAAATGTATGTGTAGCAGTGGGTCTGGAACGGGGTCAAACTCAACCTCATGGGTACAAATGAGGAGCTATTTGAATACATAAGTAGTGGTACTGGTCTAGAAAACTGAGATTAACGATTGAAGGGTTCATTGTGATGACCACATTAAACCTTCTATCAACATATTATGTTGTCACTATCATTATCGCTTATGACGGCGGCCGCTCGGTCAGTGTAGGGCCCACTCCATGGAGTTTTTTTCATATTATAATATATTAAGCCTAACACTATTACTTATAAGTAGTTAGGGCGGTGACCTGCAACAGTCCTTTATACACAGAAAAGTGTATATGTAAGCTATTTAGAGCGTTTATATCGAAA
>CABFOW010004343.1:0-13872 GCA_902141385.1 Timema californicum
TATTCATTTCAAACAAACAAAAAATCAAATCTTTCCTCTTTATAATATTAGTATGATTATCACGTTCCTTTTGGATAAAGTGTATTTATTTAGCTATAAATATTTTTTATTGTCTGAATAAGAATATTTATATTTATTGGTAAAACTGGTCAGTTTTCCCGATCAGATAAATAACCAAGAAAATATTAACAATAATCCCATAGTACCAACAAGTTACTTATAGTACAAATATTTTCAACACGAGGGGATAATTAGAACTGTCTGTGAGGCATAAAAAATATATTTCATTAAAAAAAAACAGGAGTTTATTGGAGTAATTTGTAAACGCTATGGCACTTGTGTGAGACTACTTTCCACAACTGATACGAGAGAGTACAGCTTCAACTTGGCACACTAGTATTAGGGGCAACATTTGAACGAGTGTACGTACATAGAGGGAAATCCAACCCTCCAACCCTTAACAAGCCGAGTAGAGTCTAGAGTGGCACGAGTGTTATTTATTGCGGTACAGTATGTTGTGCGCGGGTGGGACAGTATTTAGGGGGCGATTTGTCACGACACGACAGAGTTTAAACACCGGCAAACTAGTCAACTACAGCGTGTTATGCAAAACGGAGACCGGGACAAACAATTCCTGTTGGCACTGTTTGTAACTACAGTGGTACCAACTACCGGCATTTTTTTTTTCTGTTTTATTCCAAAGCTGTCATAGGTTGGAGGTATTAATTTAGCAAACATGTAAGCCAATAATTTGTATATGGTGTCTAAGGGTGACATTTATAACATAGAATCAATTTTGTTTGAATCAATTTTTATTTACTGATTTTTAAAAGCTCGTTTAATTTATGGAAAATATGTTTACCTCACAACCTCATATAAGGATAGCTGGGAAACCCACCTCAGTGGGGAGTTAACTAACGTGCTAGTTTCGTTTTGAGCTAGACGGCCGAGGATGGGAGATCAAGGTTCTAATCTCGCTAGGGTGAACTGGTGGTGGTTTATCCTAAATGGTTTTTCACTCTTCCTCCGTGAAAATGAGGGTTAACTTCCTTTATATCCAACCTTTCCAATTCCTAACCCATTAGCGTAATTAGTACGTAAGCGTATAATCTGAACGAGTAGTAAGGTGCAGTGCTAAATAAGTAAATAAATAAAAATAAAAATAGCTGAGAAGGGTAACTAGTGAGACGCGACGTAGACCTACTGTACAAATGTGTCTACATAAGAGTGATATATATAAAATATCAACTAATTTATGAAATTATTAGTTATAAATAATAATTCTCAGTTTAGTCAATTCTTGTTTATTTAAGTCCGCTGATAATAAATGAGTTTTGTTTTAATTTTTGCATTTCCTTGTTTTTGTAAAAAAAAAAAGTATTGGGAAATTAAAAAAATTTGAAAACAAGGCTACAGATAATTGTAAACTCTCAAGTAATGTGAGTAATGAATCAATCTTATCCTCCACGTGAAAGTTCTAGTTGAAATCCTCAGGCCTCAAAAACAAATCCCTCCAGGGTCCCTGCTCCATGGTAAGCAATAAGTGCCTGATGTTTTAAGCCATGACAGAATCATATTATTGTTTCAATATAATAAATTGTCATACTCGCACTAATAGTAGTAACCAATCAAATTGACACTCACACAGGTGGTCGCATGATCTAACTCGATTGGATGCATTGGAGGTGGTTTCCCACACATGATGTATATTCCTGTGCCCTCTACTGACTTGTGCCAGTTTATTATACTCATAATCCTTAACCCTTATATTAAGTATCGGTGAGCCCGCGGTATAAGGCGTCAAGCTCGTCTAATCTTATGTCAGTGATGAGGAGGTTAAGACTCGAATCTCAGCTGGGTTTACTCAGGGTGTTTTTTCCTTGAACGATTTCCCACTCTCTGTCCACGCAAATATTCTTATCCCATCGGTGTAAATAGATTATTAGCAACTAAAAGGTGAGGTTAAAATCAGACATAGTTCTCGTGGCGAAGAGTAGGAAATTTTGATGCCAGCAGGATACAAACCAATAAAGATATTTCATGGGTAGTAGAGCAACTCTCTGTTTAAGGTAGGGGGGAATAGTACGAGTGGAAAGGCCTGTGTCATTGCAGTTTGCATTTAACATTTATTTGGCCAAAAAAATAAACTATCGCTTCAGTAGAAACATATAATTTAATGTTCTTCACATGGTAATGTGAACAACTACAAGAATGGAATGAGGAAGTTAAAGACTGTGGAGGGAAATTAAGCATGGTAAAGTGTGAAGTGATGGTAATGAATAAAAAGGAATAGGCTAAGGCCTAATAAAGCTATAAGGTTGGATGGACTAGAGCTGAGAAAATTACATAACGTAAAATATCTTGGAAGCTTGATTGAGGAGAAAGGTGAAAGTAGAGAGGATTTAATAAGAAGCGGACAGCAGGGAGAGTTGTTCAATGGGTGCGCAAGAGAGCAAGAGACCTACCATGGAGAAGATATGTCCACTTGAAGTGTAAGAAAGTATTGTATAGTGCGTATTTTGTACCTTTTGTCAAATATACAGCAGAAAAATAGGCAATGAATGTAAGAAAGACTAGGGAAGTGGAGGCCATAGGAACGAAGTTTATGAAGACCAGTTTAGCTGTCACGAGGAGATACAAGATTAGGAATGAAATTATCCGGGAAATAGTTGGGATACAGGCAGTACATGATATAGTAGAGGCAGCAAGACTGAGATGGTATGGTCATGTAATGAGGATGAAAGAAGAGAGGATGCCGAAGAAAATGTTGAAAACGAAGTATGTGGGAAAAAGACCACAAGGGAGGCCAAGAAAGAGATAGGAGGAGAATAAAACAAAACGTGTTCAAGTGAGAGGAGAAGAATGGAAGAAATTAAAGGAGGAAGAGTGGTGGGAGGATAGAGGAAGATGCAGGCATTTTAGTAAACTGACCCGGTCACAGGCTGAAAACAGTTGATGATGATGATGATGATTATGATGACATGGTAATATAATATCAACTATTCTTGAATATCTGTCATGAGCATAGCGACATTAGATGAGAAACTTTGTAAATTAAGAAAAATATCTGTCATTATTCCAGGACATCCTTTACAGATATTCAAGACATATTGAGGTCACCATATGAATAAAATCAAGCTCGATGTTTCTACAGGAAAACTATTAGATTTATTTTTAGAGAAACATTTTTTTGCTATAAAAACTGCACAAACACCAACTTTTATCGCATACCCTTTCACCTCACCTTAAAAGTCACTCAACAGATGGGCTTTAGTTCAGCCTTGTAAAATTGTGACCGTTTGATATTTGTTGTTGTTGATGGAGTTATAGCTTTTAACACCATTGTTTTTAATGGCTTAATCCAAGTAGTAAACACTAGGAAGATTATTTAAGAAGAATTGTACCTCTATTAGCATCTAGAGAGAAATATAAAACTGCAGTGATAAATAACACGTGGAAAACTCCTACCTCTAGTGCCCCAGGATAAGATTCGAACCTTGGCCTCATCGTTACCAATACTCGCCAATTTAGTCTACTAAGAGCCCAACGCCTTATAATGAATGGCCACCAGGGCAGATTGTTGCGAATCAGTGTAACCGCGTGCACTTATACATCGTGACCAGTATCAAGGGATAGACTATGTGACATCACTTAGCTCTATTATTTGTTATCTTGTTTAGTGAGATAGATTTATCCACGTTCCATCTTTGGTAAACTTAAAGAGCAATCAATGCTTGTATATCTATATTTCTTTCTAATATGACTAGTTGAAATCAAGACTAATAGTTAGAATATAGATTTGCGTAGACCCCTATCAAAATAATTATTTAGTTTCAAAGTATTATTATTATTATTAGCACCACGTCTTACTACCCGTTCGGGTTATATGCACTAGCGCTAATGTGTAATGGTAGGGTGATTGCGAGATGAAATGGAGGACCTACAGCTTAACGTGGAATCCGAACCACGGCGGAGGCCTGGAATTCCACACATTCACAAGTTGTGATTAATACACTTCTTGTCAGAGGTGAAGGAAGTGTTGGGCAATCAGATAAATCTGTGCCGGGACCGAGGACTGAACCCCGAACCCCCAGCACAGAAGTATGACACCTTACCCTTAGACTACCAGGTCACTAAGTAGTTTCAAAGTTAACAATTAAAAAAAAAATCAATATTATCCATATTTATTTTCAGATTTTCCTTGTAAGTTGTAAAACAAGTACAGTCCACATACGACCGATTTACAACTTAATTCAAGGAAAACAAGGTTAATTTTCCATTTACAAAGTTTAGGCTTTGTTGAGACTAGAATCCGGGATCCTCAGATCAATAGAAAGACGTTCCAATGATAAATGATAAAATTTAAATTAATTTATAAGATAATAGGAATGAAAGAGAATTTTAAGGAACGGCACCACTCACTACTCACCTTGATAGAAGTTGAGGAAGGCTGTGAAGGAAAATAATATAACCCCTTGGGATCAAACCTTGTTCTTCCAATGAGATTTAGTCGTATTACTCCCCACGTACAATACGTTGGGGACGGTAGGAAATCTTGTCGCTTGGTCCCGTCCATTGCTACAAAACAGACGGTGGTGCCAACATAACAAACTGCCTGTATAAATCATCTCGCACCAGAATGTCACGAGGGATTATGTTCTCTTTGGATTATTCCAAATATGTGCCGCTTGTGGCAACACCGCGGGAAGGGGTTGGGAGGTGTCTACCACGAACTGCCAAATGGGAAGTCCTTACATTTTCTATGTGAGAAGGGTAGGGCGTGTGAGAGAATTTAAAAAAAATTGCAATGGTAGTTTCCTGGCAATATGTCAGTTGTGGTTGTACCCCGTATAGTAGCTTAAATGCCTATAAATCATGTGAAAATGAGCAGTGAATTTGTAGGGTTGGTATGGCTTAGCGAAATATTGAATACTCTAAATAACAAGTAATCCAAAAGCACGACTACAAACAAAGCTTTACTAATTTTTGTGTAGTATTTTAAGATTACCTCTATTTTTTTTTATTAAATTTAATCTTTAGCTTCGTTTCAAAAATATGCTTCTCAATTTGTTTGGAGTGTTATGTGTTTGGTTTGGTGTTTGGCATTTACTTCAACTAATTAATGGACCCAGCATTTTTTTTATATTGCTCAATACAAATATTAACTCTCTCTTTTAAAGAAATTATGACTTTAATGCTGTCTATAAACAATTATTTAGCTGTAAAAATAAATAAATAGGAAACCTGGTTAAAACTTACGTCAGCTAACTAAATAGTTTACATGCCTAGAATCTAGATGTACTCTAGAAACCATAGCCTTTAATTTCTATGGAGCTCACAGCTTAAGAGTACAGGTGACTGATCCTGAAATATTAAAAGAACAAATTTTCAGAAAATTAGTTACGGTTCTTAGGGGGATAAAATTCCGTCTTGAGTATTGTTCAAAAAATCCATTTAATTCAATCAAATTACCAATTAAGTAAATTTTAATATTAATGAACAATATATTTTTCAATACTTATAGTTGACAAGAGCTTCAATCTTAACGAATCTAATTAGCTGGTGACCGCGAGGTCGTGTTTCGAATCCAGGCTGGAAGTAATGAAGATTTTTTCAAAACGTTTTCCCACACACACTCTCCACGCAGATGTAAATATATTTTCTAAAATATACCTTCTTCATCTCTATCTTGTTAGTTTTATTAAATACGCGTAGCGGGGACGGGTAGTAAAGCAAGACGTAGTGCAAAATAAAAAATACATTACCCCTTTCCCCCAACCCTCTTTTCCCCAAATGTTGAATAACTTTTTTTTAATTCATACAGTATCATAACACTTTTTTTAGTTGTACTGTGATGTGTGCTGCTTCTAAAGAAACTGATGGGATTAAAAAAAAATAAGAGGAGAATTATTGTCTACAAATCAAACGGACCAATAGCAGCTGTGCGTGTTTTATAAGCAACTTGACTTTCATTTCTAAAGATGTCAAAAGTTCATCACTATGCTAATAAATATTGACTTCATTGTACTCATGCAAATTAGAGTCTTATATTATTAAGATTAATTTGACCTCGTACACGCTTCATGTCGTAGAGTAAAGGTCTATAAGATGTGGAGGGCAAAAGGGCACAAATGACACATATAAGTTTAATATAATATAACTAGTGTTACGGAATAAATAAGAGATTAATTTCACTATAATTTTTGTAGAATCTTAGTTTAAAAAAGTAGAACTTTTTGACGTTTTAATTTGAGTAAAATTGCACTATATGTTATCTTAAGTTCATATATTCCTGGTTGCAATTTTAGTAATTCTTCTTAATGTTGTGAGATATAAAGCACAGCCAATAAATATTGGCTGAATTTCAGCTAAATTAAAAACAAAAGGTTTTATTTAGTTAAGCACGTCCTGTGAACAATATTGTGTTGACTAAAGAACCTCTCTGAGTCAACAATGCTCTCAGGTGCCCATGTTAACACCTTTAATGCTGCTTGTTTGGATTCAGTTCTGGAAATATATGGTTGATAAAAACTGAACCAAATAATTGGTATGCCTTCTTGTATGTGCTCATAAAGTTGGCTGTCCAAGTACCGGTTTTCATCACAAAAGTATTATTAATTTTTATTATTAAAAAATTGATAGTTTAGGCTTTCAAGTTTTAGCTAACTACTGATCTTTGGCCTGCTTTTGCGCGGAGAAAATGTAATTGAACTAAAGCTGTTTATTTGATTCAAATTGAGTTTTAAGTTTACAATTTTTATACTAATTAAGTTGGGTTATAAATCAATAGCGTTTTTTGTTCTATGACGCGATATTCTTAGATTTATAACAGAAACACCTTTATTTTACGGATATTTTTAATTTTATTTTCAATTCAAAATTTGGTTAAAATCTGTAAATATTTATTTGAACATATTAAATAAAAAAACATTCGCTCTTATGACTAACAAGATTTTTGTATGCCACCAAATATTTCACAAGGATAAACAAGTATGTAGACCCATTTTAAGCAGATACTGTACTTAAAGTTGACTATATAAAGGAACCCGCCTCGGTGGCGTAGTTGGCTAACGCGCTTGTCGTGTTGAGCTCGACTGCCGAGGACGGGGAGATCGAGGTTCGAATCTCGGTCGGGTGAACTGGGGGTGGCTTTTCCTAAATGGTTTTCCACTCTCCCTCCACGCAAATGCGGGTTCACTTCCTCTAAATCAACCTTCCCCATTCCTAATCCATTAGCGTAATTAGTACTGAAAGCGTATAACCCGAACGGTTAGTAAGACGCGGTGCTAAATATTATTATATAAAGGAGTATAATGCAGCACCAAATATAAGTTACTTTAATAGTTTCATATTTCCTTAAATACATTGTTGTTTACAATGGTTTCTGGGTTAAAAATTGTCAAGTGAAAATGATTAAAATAAACGATCTATTATATATAAGTTCGACATCCTAGCTCAGTCAGTAGCGTGTTTGTCTACTGACTTAAAGAGTCCTAGGTTCAATTGTTGGCACGGTCGAAACATGTATCATTGGTGAAATGTGGGTTTCCCTTCCACAGTGATAAAATAACGGCTGGGGGGCTGGATGTTGTGTCTGTCTTAGATTTAGATTAGTTTATAAGTCGTGTGTTTATAATCAATAGTTTCAAAACGTGCACGTTAAACATCTCAAATAAATGAAATAATGAAAAACAATTTTATAACCCAGATAAGTATTACTATTGATTACTTTTTGGATCCAAACACTTTTGTAATCAAAATTAATTTGCTCAACATGTTTTTCAAAAAATTGAGATAGTGTGAGTAGTTCTAAAAGATTTACTAAAAAAAATTCGCGTATATCTCGAAACTACTTTTGGTTCACTAGCATAAAGCCAGTAGTATTTCGTTTTTCTATACTAGTACAAGCACTACATTGCTCTAAGTTGGCTTTCCTTTATTTGGCGAGGGGGGGAGGGGGGAAGGGGTGAAGTGTTAGCTTTGCGTGTAACTATGTGAGACACAGTGCATTAACGTTCTTTGTGTCCTTGCTATTCATTTTAATTAGCATACTTAAATTCAGCTCAAAACTCTCAGCAAATGTTAGTAGAGGAGTTATATCAAGTAAAATAAAGGTTTATAATTATATACGCAGCAAAGGTTCTTTAATTAAATAACTGGCTGAGAGAATAGACATTATTAAAAAATGTTTCAAAAGTGTTTGATATTAAATTGGCTTTACATAGCATCACCGTTTTTGTCTATTACTGCTCAGTTTAACAACACTAGAATTTCATTTCCCCACAATATATAAAGTTTGATAAATTAAATATTTTAAACAAATAATTAAAATACATACCATTTAAATTAAAAATAATAGGCCTAGAACTAATATTAATAGTAATAGTACCCTAAATTGTAAAATATCATTTCTGATTATAATGTTTTCAAAATATTATATTTTTTATTTATATTTCATAACGTACAACACAAACTACGTTTATATATCTAATATTAGTAGTCCTATTCCTCAGTAAAAGGTATAAAATAGCATCTCTTAAAATGAACTAATAAATTTCAACTCATTACAATAATAATAATTTATTTTTAATAAAAGAAGCATTAAATTGATTAGATCCAGCTACAATGTTAAGCCGGACAAACTGAACAATCCTCCTTAGTTACAATTATTTTAACTTGAAATATTTAAGGTGCCAAAAGGAGGTATTGTAGGAGAAGAGAGAAATGGTAAGTGATTTTGCAGTTTTTATAGCAAAACCTTATTTGGCCAAAATATATCAAATATGGCTCCAGTGGAAACGTAGGGTTTAATTTTCTTTGCATGGTGTTATCAACAGTTGTTGAATATCTGTCACTCATGAGCATAACGGTATTAGATGATCGATCAACTTTATAAATAAAGAGTAAAAGTTGTCATTAAATTCTCGCACACCCTTGAAAGATATTCAAGAACTGTTGACATTACCATGTGAGTAAAATTAAACTCTTTGTTTTTATTGGAGTAATATTTTATTTATTAAAAAAAACGTTTTTTATATAAAAATGCAAAAACATTCCCCTTTTTCTTACATTCCCTACACTCCTTCTTTAATAAATAGATTATAAAGCTTTAATTTAGTTTATTTTTAAGGTAATTTTTTTTAAATCGATACAACCCACATCGGTGGACATAATGACAAAAGTCAAGCTTGTCTAACCAGGTTTACTGGAAATGAGATGGTCAAGGGTCTAGTACCAGCATAGATGTTTCCTCAAATATTTTATGCACTCCTTCTTCACAAATTCAGCTACATATACTCTGAACGATACCATTCTTATACTTACCAAACTATCGAGATTAAAGGCATATAGCTGAGATGAATAGTATGACGCGGAATAAAAACACTATTTACACATGAAACAAGAAATACTTTGTAAAACCCAAACTAAGACATTATGCAGCTAACTTAAAAGTATTTCAAGAATTAGTTGTTAAATTCCGAAAATATTTCAACGTTTCTAGGGTCGCCCTCCCAACAGACATCAAGTGAGAGAGAGAGATCATAGTGGAAACCCCTACCTCCGAACAACATCCCCCTCCTCACCCACCCCTTTAGCACCCCCTATAATCCATTATCACTGAACTCTCTACTTCTACTCCCATAGTATCAGCATGTAGCGCAGTAAACCGCCGAGTAAAATGTTTCAATTGGAACCCCCTGCTCCCCATCCCTCCTAATTACTGTTATTGCCTTGCAAATGGCTATTTTCATTACCGCGCACTCGTGTAGCAATGAAAGCCCCACGTAGCATGGAGGGAAAGGGGGGGGGGGGACTCAACTATCATTGAGATGAGCTCACCCAGATTTATGGACAAGTTCAGAGTAGTCGCTGGTCGGAACAAAGTTTTGATCAGTTTTGATTGCCAGATGACGCGATTGTAAAGTGCGGTGAGGGGATTGGACACGGTTTTTGATTTATTTCAGTTGCCCCCTTCTTTACCTCCCCATTTTTTTCCCCTTCCCACACATTTTGAAAACGTATACCATTTGCTAATGATTTTGAATGCATTAAATCTAGTTTTTCCAATTATATTTTGTCAAATATCTCTTTGTTAAATTAAGGATTGTACACGTGTTGCAGGATTTTGGTTTCTATACCCACCTTGGATGTGTAACTAAGCTTAACACTCCCATTTCACAATAAAAACCAGAGTTTGACCAAAGCTGTTACTATTCAATATTTCCTCAAACTATTACTAATGTATCTGATTGTATGTTTATTTTTTTATTTTATTTTTACGTCCAATATAAAGGCTATTAACAACTATGTCCGATCTGCTTCGGTGGCCACGGGGTCTAAAGTGTTACACTTGGATTAGAATAGACGGCCTATGACGGGGAGTTTGGGGTTCAAATCTAAGTTCGGTGTACAACAGAGGATAGTTTTTCCCTAAATGATTTTTCACTCTCCCTCCACACAAATATGAGTACACATCATCTCAATATAACCTTCCTAATCCCTAAAACCATTGGTGTAAATAGTATATAAGCGTATAATCAGAACGGGTAGTAAGACGTGCTACTAAAAATATGTCCGATGTTAAGGATGAGTAAATTCAGCCGTGTATTTTAGGGAAGAGAGTGGGAAAACTGCAATTAAAATAACATAGGTAAAACTACTCCAGTGGGTTTTACCCGATCTCTCCGTAAACGGCGACACATTGCAATATGAGTCTAATCCTTTAGACAGCATAGCATCACTGAAGTTCATAATAATAGGCCTTCTGATTAGTGCACCTTATAATAATGATATAGATTTTTGGTGGAAGGAGTTCATGAGGCTCCCTTGAGGAGTTTTGGGATTTAGATATCCGACCATAAGATTAAGAATAGTTTACTTAAAGGTTAAAAGATTTAAATAATCGAGTTTCTCGAAATCGGCTCCAACGATTTTTATTGAGAGTCATAACTAGGAAAGAATTAATAATAAAATTTTGAATCTCATTTATCAGGGAAAGTGATTTAATAAGGTATTTTACATGAATGGATATCTCCAATTTTGAACATATTTCATTTCTTTGACATGCAAATTAGCTTAACGTTAATTTTTTTTTATTACCATTAAAAATAAAGGACTTTTATTTGAAATATAGTTTTACAAAACCAATAATTTTTTAGTAATTGGAAAATATATTTTTAAATTGAGGTCTAGGAAATAAGGACCTAATTGTTATGCTCGTTGGTGAACAGATATATATATATATATATATATATATACTACCTTTTACTCAGTAGATTTTGTAAACATGTATATTATTTAATTTATTTATAGAATGTGTACCTATTTTTTCTATTACGTATCTACAAAAATGTATATTATTTCGTTTCATATATTTTACGGGTTTTAAGTAAATAAATATCTCAATTTTTAGTTTTAGGAGTGAGAAAGTCTGTGTGGTGCACCGTATTTATTTATTTTTAAATTAATTAACTACTTTACTAAAATAATCTTAAGATGAATAAAAATCTACATGTTAATAAAAATTTAGGAAATTGCATGGCGTTAAAGATTAACAGCACAAATCCCCTTCTTGTTAAGAACCATTGGTCTAAAGTCTGCTACAACCAGAGACAAGTGGGCTATAAGATGGGGAGAGGGGGTATTGGGTGGGGAAGGGGTAGATAATAAGAATGAAGAATAGGGGAAGAAACAAATATTGGGCCACCATTAAAATTATTTTAGTTAACTTATTGATTATAAAAAATTGGAGTATGATTTATGAACATAATGGGTCTTCTAAGGTTTGCATTCATTTGTTTCTTTACTATTTTTTTTAGAACCATGTCTTACTATCCATTGAATGTATACGACTATATAATAACTACGCTAATGTGTTAGGAATATGGAAAGTTGAATTTAAAGAAATTTCACCCGCATTTGTGTGGAGAGTGAGTGAAAAAACAATTTTGGGTAAACCTCACTCAGTGCACCAGAATAGAACCTTAATCTACATATCATCGACAGTCTAAGCTATTGCGAGAGTCGCGCGTTGGACCGTGTGGCCACCGAAACAGCTGTTTATTACTACTACTATTATTAATACTGTCGTCACTACCACTAATTATTATTACTGTTGTTATTATTATTATTATCATCCATTTAATCAGTTGAAATTAATCTAAAGAAATAATGATTGACAATTTTCCGGAAAAAATATAGGGAAAATTTTCTGTCTCACATCTCTATCCATAGCATGGTTTTAAACAGAAGGATGAACAAATTTGTCTCCATGTTGTAGTTTTTTTTAAATCATTTTTTCAGATGAATACTCAAAGATTTGATTAAATTTCAACCTACCCTCCATATCTTATTCCTCCATTAAGTTTCAAACCACTGTTGGTCACTGTTGTTAACAGAGAATAGGCTACATAACCGAAGAAAGAAGAATTGTGGTCGAACTTCAAAGTGAAGAACGGTGGTAGAAGTTGTTGTCGGAAGTGTAAATGGTGGACTTCTCGATGACCTTTGACCTAGAAGGCGAATTGGTCGTGTGCCCGGGTGAGGGACGCCGTCACCTCTTGACCTGTTGACCCTCTCGACGCAGCGGGAAGACCAAGCCAGAGCCTCCAGGTTATTTACTGAACAACTTATTAGCGCCTTCCCGTCCATACACTCCAACCTAAATCACTCGAGAGTGAGATTAAATCATAAATGCCACTGTTTGCCGCTAAGGGCATTAGGGAGGAGGGAATAGATGTTAAACAATATATAATTAACTGAAACAATGTCCTTAGCTTTTGTCAAACCTCACAGGACTATTTGTTCACATTCACTCTCTACTTGATTTGTACGCCACATATATACATTGTATCGAATCAAGTTCTCTCCAGTCTAGCTTAGAGTATCTGGCATCTTATCTCAGGCGCTAGTGCGTCTACCTTCTGATCAAAGGGCCCTGGGCTCAACCACTGGCACGGAAGAAACAGTTGAAGGTTACAGGGGAAAATGGGAGAAAGTCACATTACACACATTTTACAAGACAACTTTTATAACTAAAACCCCATAATAACCCCAGAAAATATTATTTTTTAAATAATTTAAGTATGACATAGCCATAATATTAGGTGCATTAGAAAGGTTTCATAATTGTATAATAGATGGCAGATCTAAATCAATCTGAGCTAAAATTTGACGTTCCCCCTTTTCCCTTGTACCTTTAATTTGTTATTAGTAAAATGGTGGCTTCCCTAACCACAGTGATGAGTCAACGAACTTGGGACTATGTTTTGCCTGAACTAGATCTAAGCTGGTTTGTAAGGCATTAAGCAATATATAGTGTACTAGCAGCCCACCCCGGCTTCGCACGGGCATAATCATATAATAAAAGAAAATACACAATGTTTTACAGTGAGTTTCTAAAAAAATAACATTCATTGAAAACAATAAACTAAGATATTAATTTTTTTTGTGAATATATTTTCTTAAACTTTTTTTTGTATTTACATTGTTTTTTTATATTTTTATTTTTTTATATATTATTTCTCACTTTTATTTATTTTTTTGTCATTTTTCAATATTTTTTTATATTTTTTTTCTGTTAATAACGGGGAGAGTCTGTCGGAAATCTCCAGCAAATTTAAAAGTAATCCCGCCCATGACTGCAGAGGAGTTCCTGAGGTCTTTTAAGGTTCTGTTCACGGCCTCTATATGTGCTCTATGGCTCATCGTGCATTCGTCCCACATAACTAATGAGGTGTCTTGTAGTAATTTACCTAGAGGCCCGTTTTTGCGGATAGAACATGTAGATTGTTGCTCAAGATTTACAGATAGCGGAAGTTTAAAAGTAGAATGAGCAGTTTTGCCACCTCTCAAGAGAGTTGCAGCAATTCC
>CABFOW010004343.1:18607-58190 GCA_902141385.1 Timema californicum
CTAATTTTATTGAAAATGAAACATAGCCTATGTCACTCGGGAATAGTGTAGCTTGCCAACGGTGAAAGATTTTTTTAAATCGGTCCAGTAGTTTCGGAGCCTATTCATTTCAAACAAACAAACAAACAAACAAAAAATCAAATCTTTCCTCTTTATAATATTATTAGTATGATATAAATACATTTTTCTTAGCAGCTTTAATAAGCATTTTCGTTTTCTCAACCACAATTCAACAGTACAACGATTGTTCAATGTTATAATATGTACACACTGCTCTTCTTTGTAAAGAAGTTGATGTATGTTGCACATATAATATTAAAAAGTAGTCGTAATGTCTTTAAAACCAAAGCTACTATTAGCGGATTCTAACTTACTTTCTAACACATTTCAAGGAAGGCCTAACTATCTACAAACATTTTGAAACTTGAACCCAACCACTGCAATAATTGTTGAAGCTTTGTGGTTCAGATGAAAACCAGCTATTTTTGTGCGATCAAGTTAGGTTCGAGTAGTTCTGAATTCATTTCAAATGATTTCAGTACACCTCTTGCTATCACTCACTGTAAATATGTTAAGTGACAATAATTTACCCAAAGATGTCACCAATTTTCAAGAAAAAGGAAAACAGTACATTCAGAATGATACTATCATGTGTAGTGACTTCAGCCAATCTCTTTAGGTCACTTATCGTCATGAAAGAGAACCATGTTACAAGCAACAATGATAGCATCATACACAGTTATACTAGTCAACGTCTACATGTCACTAATTGTAAATAAATATGGCCATATTACAAGCAGCAATGAAAGTGTCATGTGCAATGATATCGGTAAACCTATTAGAGGCCACTAGGATTGAGACGAGATTAACAATTTTATGAATTTATCATTCTGTTTTATTTACAAATAAGACAAATGTTTCAAATAACTATGTTCATTCATAGAACTAAAAGGTTTTTGTTGTTCTCAAGAATGATGTTATTGATAAATTATGACTTTACCATGCTTTATACTTATACGTAATAGGGCCCCTACACCATCAGTCAGACTGTCAGTCCTTAGGGTACGGCCAGACTGAGCGTGCGAGCGACTAAAATATAAAATAGAACACATTGGTTTTAATGGGAGGTGGCCACACTGGAGCGAGCGAGCGCGCTTGACCCGGTACAGTATAGTTTACAGGCGCTAGGCAATATTATTGTATGTTGGTTCATTGAGTGCTAGGGAAACTTCTCATTTTGACATGATATTTGACTTTTTTCTATCAGTGATAGCTTTAACACACTTGCTATTAATGGCCTAATTTAATTGGTAAGACCATAAATAATAGAATGTATATATTATGTAAACCCGATATGTTAAAATACTTCAATATTATAATAAAAGTAGGCCTTTACAAATAAGAATCAGCATTAGTTTGGAGATAGTATGAAAAAACCACAACAATAAATAAGTTTTAAAAATCACCTTCAGTTCACGGAGCCAAGATTCGAACCTTTGCCTCCCAGTCAAAAGCATTCACTACGTTCTCGCATACCGTCCTAGGTGTTTCTAAGTATTCAGAGGGTGCGTGTTTATAGATTAGTGAACATGGAAGATTAGTGAACATGGTGAAGGTGAATAAAGAGGGCCTTATTATCGAGGTTCAGTCAAGACCAGCTTTGTGGAGGGAAGACCGTACGAATTTCAGAAGACGGGATCTTATAGACAAACTTTGGGAAGAAGTGGCCATTTCTAGTAATATATTGAATGGTAAGTACCTAAAAAGTAGTAAGAAACTAAAAAAACACGTCTCCAAAAAAATAATTGTATTAAAAAGTTTTTTTATCTTTTTATTCAAAGACATAATCATACTGCAGATCCGAATCAACCGTATATGTGAATACTGTCCCTCTGCTAATTACGCGATCGCTCGCTCGCCAGTTTGGCCACCCAGTCGCTTGCGCGCTCACTCGCTCGCTCACGCGCTTGTCAGTCTGGCCGAACCCTAGGCTACGGCCACGCTTGCGACCTGGACGCAGCGACAGGTCGCGTGGAATGCTTTTTGTTGCTAACGGCCACGCTTGCGACCTGGTCGCTGCTTTTTTGTTGCTACCGGCCACGCCTGCGACCTGGTCACCGCGTTTTATGACCATTTATCATGGCACCAAGGTGTGAAGATGTGTTATTAGCCATAATAGTATATAGTTATATGAAGAAGAAACGCAAATCTAGATAATATGGTGTCCACCCCATTAATATGCAGAGACGTACTTATGGACGGACTTGTAAAAAATCTGAGAACACACCTCTATTTAATTATAATGTTTTCGGTGTCACGTATAAAATGGTAAGATGCAATTTATCGCTATGTTAACGGTATTTAAAAAAATATTATTTAAAAAGTGGAATTAATTACTATGATTGGAAACAACCTTTAAACTCCAAGACCTTGCAAGCATTTCAATCTATTGTTAGTCTGTATACTGTATATTGTTTGATTTTATTATTTTATTTATGCTAATTATATAAGTTCTTAACTTGTTCATTTTTTTTTCTCCATTGTTTAATTCATACCAACCCTCCACTGTTACAACTGCAACTTCTATTCAGAGCTTGAATTTAACATCCCTGTTTGCGTAGTCTTGATGTTTCGGATTCCACAGTGGTGATAATTTGTAAATAGCTCGGTATCAAACACTGCTAAGTACCGTACTCTGCCGAGTGTCAAACTCTAGACGGGCGGGAAACACTGGGCCGTTTGCAAGAAATTTAGTGAAAAAGTTTAGTGGAGGAGTGATTGCGTGGTCCCGAGCATCTTATCAGTCGACATTTTAACCTAAGATGACGCAAGTAAACCCACACAAGTGCCTAGTGTTCTCGTGACAGGCTGCGACCCGAACGCAAGTGTGGCCACCTCCATATGAAATAAAGGCGAGCGTATTTGTCTTTACGACCTGAAAACGCTCATGAAAGCGTTTTAAAATCTGTCACTGTCGCTGGTCGCGGCGACCAGGTCGCAAGCGTGGCCATAGCCTAAGATTGACAATCTGGCTGACAGTATGCATCAGTATTTACAACTAGACCGTACAAGGTCAGTCTTCACGTCATTATTTTTATCAGTCTCAGCTCCTGCTTGCATCGTGCAACAACATGGATGATACTAAAACGGCGTTGGCAGTCTATGTTTGCTACCGAGACTGAAGGAAATACTGACGAGCACACGCACACGGTCAGTTTTACTGTCAGTACCACTTGCAAGACTGATGGACTGAGATTGATGTGATTAGAAAATTCGGATCACATCAGTATTTTCGTAAGTCCGTCCATCAGTCCATCAGTATTGCCCCTACACGACCAGTTAAACTGTCAGTATTAATTATTAATTTATTAATACTGACAGTCTAACTAATCGTTTAGGGAGCCTATATTAGAAGCTATTTGAAATGATTTTCAACTGGAGAATTAGATTCCTCTACATGCTTCATCACCAAAAAAATGTGGATACCCTGAAAGCTATTTAGTGTGTTCTTCAAAAAGCTTTTTTTTTAATTAGACTCTTTTAGATACTATTTGAGGTTGCCCTCCCACAGAAAACATTTGAAATTTGGATGTTCCTAGATGCTATTTGATTATTCATCTTTCAGCAAATTTTTTAAAGTTGGATGCCTTTAAAAGATATTTTAAGTTGTCCTCACATTATTTAAAAAAATAATTAAATTCCTTATAATCTCCTTCTATAGAAATATGATTGAAATTGGGATGCCTCTAAACATTATTTAGAGTGATCCTTGAATTGATTTTTATTTTCAAATTATATGACTCTAGACAGAGCTGGACTGGGCCACCGGAACACCGGGAGATATCTTGGTAGGCCGGTTTGATTTGGTCTGCCACAACTACTATTAACTAAAATTAACTTATCCTTTCGATTCCTTTTTTTTTTTTAATTTAATCAACAGTTCCAGTTAGAACATAAGTCTGAAACTAACCATAATAAATTATTTATGAAGATATACGATGACATTAAATGTAAAACAGTTCCGTGTGTTGATTATTGTGTTGTTTGTAAACTAATTCCTAACCAAACGCCATTTTTAAAGTATTTGTTTAATGAAAACCGTCTTTGTAATTTACAAAATTAATGGATGTTGGATAATTTTACAAACTTAAATATTTCAAAAATAGATTCCCAAGTATTATCGTAACAATTAGGAAGGATATGTTCACATTTTATTAGAAAATAGCCCACAAGTGGATGTTTTCAAGTGGACTGAATGACAACGTAGTAATTTATATTGAAGCTTAAATAGCGTTAGGATAAAATTACCTATGAAATCATAGATAGTTAATTTCATAATTTCAGCTTACACTGAAACATGGCTTCATTGAGATGAATGTATGTTAAGAGAGAGAAGTATTGTGATCGTAAGTAAAATAGAACTCAAGATTTTGATAAATGTTGACGTTTCATGACCCCCCGGAACTGAGAAAGGGGTTTTCGCTATGCCGTATGTCTGTTTGTATCTCGACTTAGATCCTAAACCATTTTACCGATTGGGATAAAACTTGATATTTAGGGTTTTCTTAGGGATCAATCGAGGGATTAATAGAATTAGATATCTAGCACCAAAATTAAAATATAGTTTATTGAAGATCATATATATATATATATGATCTTATATATATATATATATATATATATAGGATTTAACAAAATCCTCTTTAACGATTTAATTACATTTTGTATCTAAGCATTATTTAATACGACAAATCAAACTGAGATGCCCATTTTCCCACTGAAATTAATTTAAGGGTACTTACATTAGAAGAAATTTCCAAATTTGGTCATATCTCTGTAACTATTTGATATACTAATAACCTATCATTGTAAAGTTGTAGTAAGATTAAAAATCAAAATCTTTTATTTGAAATATATTTTTATAAAACTAATAATTTCTGAGCTATAAGCAAGTAAATATCTTGATATGTATTTTTTCATGGATATCTTTTAAATTGAAATTGTTCTTTTGCAGAGAGAGATCTTCTTTTCCCGACGTTTCTATAAAAACGTATATCATATCCTTTATGTTATTTGATGGAGTAACTTTTCAACAAGGTATATTATTCCATTTAGAAATTCTACGAGCTTTTAGTGCGTTTCTATTTTAAGAGAGAAAGACTGCGCGGTACAGCATACCATTAAACAAATTAGATGCCTCTATAAGATATTTGGATTTTAGAGGGAGTATAGTCCCTTCAAGTGATTAAAAAAATTTAGATACCCTAAGAAATTATTTAGAGTTTGATGTAACTCTATTTTTCAGCATCAAATTAGAGAATCTAAGAGGGGCATGAAATAAGCCTAGAACGGGTAACTTTATTCCCAAGGGGAAGAAAATACACCTTACAAATAATCCACTATGCCGCTACTGAATTACCACTTCTTATTCCGGAAAATACTGGTGTATTTTACTATTAATTATTCGTATAACGTTTCCTCAAGGTCACCGAGATCCAGTATTGCCTCTATTAATTTGGTATAAAAAACATTTCAAGAATGCTATACATACGAACAGAATTAGATGTAAATTAGATTTTCAAACGATTGCTAATTCTTCTCAAACTTACTAAGTTGGCCTCGCCCTTCAGCGTGGTCGGGTGGATTCTGTCTTGAGAAGGATGTCTTGTTACCCTCTTATAAGAATATAACTCTCACCACATCGTTATCTTGTTAATTACCAAGCTAACTTCATCAAGAGAAGTGTACGAGGCAGCTCGCGCGCTCCTTGGCGACGTTAGCTTGTTTGTGTTATATTGCATTAGCGCCATATTTCATGCCACCCTTATCTCCCCAGTCCTCCCTATACAGCACACAATACACCAACATTCTCGTTTCTTACGCAGGGAAGATGTGGGACATTCCCAGGGAATATATTGTCAATAAAATGAATGAAGGGGGAAACTTGAACCGATGCAATTTATTACATACATACAGGTCACCTTATTTTAAACATTCAGGCAGATTCAAAAAGCTTCAAAAAGGAATATAATGGCGCATTATTTATTTATTTTAAAGTGGGATATTTTAATGGATTACTTACTACAGCTTTTTACCCGCCTCGGTGACGTAGTTAGCTACTCGCTCGGGAAAACTAGGGGTGGTTTTTCCTAAACGGCTTTCTACTCTCCTTCAACGCAAATGCGGGTCCATTCCCTATATATTCCATTTCCTTATTTCCTAGCCCATTATTGTAATTAGTACTTAAGCGTATAGCCCAAACGACTTCCATTACTCGTTAGGAATTGACTTAAGGACAAAACAATTCTATTTTTCGGACGGTTCCTAAATAACTAGATATTTATGAATTGGCTTGTCCTAAGATTACACAGAAGTGATTTCTGGTGAAAATAGGCTGTTTTAATTCTACACTTAGCCAATATAAAGTATCCTTGAAAAAATAGTTAAGCAAAAAGTTGATTTTTAAATATAGAATTTTATAAAACACTACCAAGCTTTTCAGCAAGTAAGATGGCTTTATTAAGGACCAGTTTCATAGTCGGATTTAATATGCCTCAAGTGTGGCCCTATAGGCTATACTAAATACAAGATGAGACCCATTTATAATCAAATGAAATGAGTTAATTATTATATTATACTACTATAAAGCCACTCACTCACCGACATTAATATTCACCAACTTCCAGATGAGCTAGCAACTTGAAATTAGGGAAACTTAGAGCTTCTAGCCTGTAACCGACGGTAAAATTACAAAAACTTAAAACGTTAACTTTTCAACTCCCGAAAAAAATTCAAAATGTCGAAGCAACTTTAAAGTCGGTGCAGACCTTTCTTTGGAAGTCTCTTGTGGTGGTGAACGGTAAGACCTATCAAAAAACGGCTCTGAAATTACATTAGTTTACACCCACTTGCAAAGAAAACTCACCGGGGGTTTGGGGGAGGAGATCCCAACGAGCAAAGCGAGTTTCTCATAGAAAACTGGCCAAGTCCATTAGAGCTTAGGTATGTGTCGTCTTGTATTTAGTGTAGCACCAAACTTGAGGCTTACTAAGTTTGATTATGTAACTGGCCCTAATTTAAGAAAAGTATATCTATGTTTTATTTTACTAATAGTTAGCTCAAGGCTAAGGAACAACCGGCACTAAAACCTTAATTGGTGACCCCCCAAAGGTAACAACTGTTGACAATAGTCATCTCGAATCAGAAGGTTACGTGGACTAAAAGCCCCGATGTACTAAGTACACTTAGAAACACCAATAAAAAACAAATAACAATGGTGACTCCTTAGGAAAACAAAAAAAGAACTAGCAGTAGCTTTATTAGATGGTATCTTTCTGTGAAATGTTTGAGGACATTGTTAGTCTGAGGTGCTTTAACAGATAGTTAGTGAATTAACTTTAGTCACAAATTCACTAACTGGGTACCAAGAACCAACATAATTCAGAATTCTGGAAAATAAATTTAATGTTAGATTCTTAGTTTTGTACAAAGTTTCGTCGTCATTCATAAAACGGAAAAGATATTTTGCAAACCACATTTGGTCTATTCAAGAGGATTCAAATCATTTATGTGCCGATTGTGTTTTTTAGGAACTCTGTCTATTACTACCCATCTAGTATGTCCGCATTTAACTACACAAAAGGGGTAGTAATGAGGAAGGTAAACACACCCGCATAAGTGTGAAGAAATAGTGAGAAATCATTTTGAAAAAAACAACAGAACACTCGGCTGGGATTAAAACCCTGATCTCCACGTCACTGTAAAATCAGACAAGATTAGCCTGACATTTATTTCGCATGCCCACTGATGCGGGTTTTAGTTCTCAATATAATGAAATTAACATTTTGATAGCTCAGTGGAAGATGGTGTTCAAAGAAAAAGGTCCATGTCCTGGTCTAATTTTCCTGATACATATTTTAAAACTGTATTAGTGCGCATTTAGAGGAACTTGTCAAGAGAAGGAACACTAGTGCTTAATGTGAACTCCGAAAACCTCATTGCTCTCCCAACTCACCCAGGCCACGAGAATACATTTTCAATCCAACCAGGACTCAATTTAAGGTACCTCAGATAGTATAGAATATTTTCTAAGCACAACGCATAAACGATTTTGCTCACGGACAAGGGCTGTGGCACCAAATGTGATTATCAACTATCAAATTTAAAAAGTATCCTACAACATCTGGATTGACTCTTTTACTTCATATATAGTTGAGAAAGTGTAAAGTATATATATATATATATATATATATATAGTAGACCCTTTACAAAATCTCTTAGGCTTATATATAAGTAAATTATAAGAAGTAAAATTTAATATAGTTGATTAAAACTCCTTATATATATTTATTGTGTATATAAAAGTAAAATTTAAT
This sequence comes from Timema californicum, assembly GCA_902141385.1. Lineage (NCBI taxonomy): Eukaryota > Metazoa > Arthropoda > Insecta > Phasmatodea > Timematidae > Timema > Timema californicum. Next base: position 26,983 of record CABFOW010004343.1, read on the forward strand.
AACCTTTCAAAAATAATTGTATCTTATATACACAAGAGTAGAAAATAATGAAATTTTAAAAATCCTTTTCTAAATCAATATTTATAATATAGGTATCATAATTTATGGTAAAATCACATGGAGTTAATGTTCTTAATATATATTTAAGTTGGCTTAAGCAGAGGCTTTCTAATGAAATAGAGAAAAAATAATTAATAATTCAGGTGTTTTTTTATTTAAAGGGTTGATCAGAAATTATTTTTAGCTCAATAACTGCTATAAGATTTATTATTAACTCTCATATTTCTATAGAGGTTAAGTGACGGGGAGGTCGGCGTTCATATCCCAGCCGGGTGCAATCAAGTTTTTTTTTTCCTAAACTATTATTTCCTACAATTCCTCCGCGTAAATGAAGGTATAAACCCTCTAAAATTCTATAATACTCATTCCCCCTACCCATTAATGTAAATATTCGGATAGCCCAGAATGATAATAAAACGCGGTGAAAAATATTTTTACATTTTAAAATGTGTGTATTTGACCACGTATACCTACTAATTTGAGCAAATAAACATAAATATTACAATAGTAGGTAACTTTGTCATGAGAAAGTTGGTGTCAACTGTGTTTATATTAAAATATAATCTGAGTGTACTATAATTGAAGGTAAGCTTTCTGGTTCACAGCATGTTCCTCACAATTATAACTAAGCTACCTGCACGCAACTGTACTAATTATTCCTTCACACACGCGCAAACACACTCGTATATAAAGGTAGCTAACATTCTTGTTGCAATTAAATTCTAACAAGAACTACCAACTTACTAGCTTAACAATTTGATGTAGGAAAAAAGCTGATAACTTCATTTAAAAAAAAGTGTGTGATCTTCTTAACCTAATGTTTTTTACCTCGATACAGTACGTCATTCAGATGTTGGTACGTAGACTATCTTAGCTTGTGTAAACTATTGTTGTCATTATGGGTTTTTGTGTAAGAATAGTCTAAACAACACACCACTGGTTTTTTTTAAAGGTCATATTTTGAGTTGAGCCTTTATTAAGTGTAGCAAATAAAAGATAAATTTGTACTATATATAAAATATGATTAACAATGTAGGACTTGCATCGGTTGGTACATATACTAAATATCAATATCGTGTATTCTGGTTTTCTGGAAGGTTGAAATTCAAATCCTGGCTGGATCTACTGAGGGTGATTTTTTTAATCGATTATTTCTCCCTCTCCCTCCACGCAAATATAGGTAAATTTTCTCTAGAATTATTTCTTACTAACCACTACACCCCACCTCAATGGAATAAATATGTCGATATCATGGAAATATATTAAAGCTTAAAAGTACCTTATTTTTATTTCCAAGTATTTTCCAAATTTAATTAATTAATATTCCAAACATTATTTATGAATACAACGTAACAATTCACTAGATCATGTTTAGAAACCAAGAATTAAAACATTACGGCGCATAGAATGTTATAAAACTATCAATTATAATACCAACTCTTAAAAATTGATGACAAGCACCATTTAATCTCCTACATTAAACAACATCATCTCCGGAACTCATGACCGAAGGTTTCAAGGTGATTCGCTATTTAAATCATTTACGCAAAGCCATACACAAAATGAATACAGGCTAAGAGTAGTTGCTAAGGCCTTCACTGAAATATACATACATGAGTTCATTAATTTTCATACTGGAGATTACTTTAACCTACTCGATAAACAAATGTTTCTGTTTATTTCAATAGAATGACTCACTCACTCAATGGTTTACATATTAAAAGTATTTACTTTTAAAAAATGTAAACTTTAAATTAGGCCCAATCAAAAAGTTCCAAACATATAAAGATTCTATGAAAAAATGTGTTTGTATTTTTCAACAATAAACAAATTTGTATAGTCACGTGATTTTCACTTAATGAATTTTTAAGAAAAATAAAACTTAATTATACTTTTTTGGAAACATTAATAGTTTTATCATTCTCGAAGGTTTCATGGAGAATTTACTAATGTTTCAATATTTGATTGTTTTTAGAGATAGTTTGGCATTTCTATTAAAGGTTTTAATGGGTAATGTTTTAGATGTTTTCGCTTTCTTTGGTAAGTTTTTTAATCGATTATCAATATTTCTAGATTTTTTTAAGAAGCTATGTATTGAACTAATAAAAATAGCATCATCTTGATTTCATAAACATAAAATGTTGTGCATACACAAACTTTTAAAAGTGAAATAAATAAATTAATTAAAGCGGGGATTTTTTTAGAACATAAAACCTTTTAATTCTATAATTTTATAAACTAATATTTTCTTAGGGAAGTTTTGATACATTTAAAACAATCGGATACAAATTTAAATTTTAGAAAACACAATCTGTGAAGGGATTCTATTTAAAATATCATGAAAACTGGATTTGCTTTCCAGCCTTTTTAACTACATAAGTAGCTGATAGAGCAACATTTTGAAACCTTTTAATTCGAAATGGCATTGTTGCCAATATAATTTTATTTTTAAATCTTAGAGAATAATAAATACGAAAATGCAACTATCCCTACATAGGGTATTATTATTACTATTATTATTAATATAATACATGGGTAGTATACTATATATTTTAAAACAGGTAAAATGATTTACTTACCTTTCTTTCTTTTCGTGACATCTTACTACCCATCCGGGATATCTGTTTCTAGATATACCAATGGGTTCATTGTATTTTTTTTTCACTGCGTCTTACTACCAGTTCAGGTTATATGCATATATAATAATAACTTTAAGGGGGTAGAGCTGATGAAAGAAGAATTTTGGATCTAATTTACCCGCATTAGCGTGAAAAGCGAATGGGAAACCATTTAGAAAAAACAACCCTCAGTAGACCCGACCGGGATTCGAAACCTGATCTCACCATCATCAGCAAGCCAGTTCAAAACGACAGTGATGCCTTGGACCATTCGGCCTCTGAAGATGGTGTCCAGGTGTAAATAAATTAGAATTTAGAAAAGGGGAAAAAAGTGAGAAAGCATTTTAAAAGACCACCTTCAGCATATGAGCACCAAACGCTTAATACGTTAATCCTCAACCACTGAGCTATCAAGAGTTGGGCCTTTATCACGTGTTGAATCGTGTATTGTTCAGTAGAAGAACTAAATTTAAATATTTATCATTATAAAATGTAACAAGTTACACGTGTGGGCATTTAGTCCACTATTGCTTTGAGCACGTGACAGTCCTCAGCCAAAGTTCCCATTGACTCAGTCGATTCCTCCCTGGTAATAAAAGCTATAAGCGCCGTGTGGATATTGCAGGTAGACAACTATGCTGATGATAGCGTGCGTGACCTCCTCAGTAGTTTGTCGACAAGGTGTAATGGCACCGAGTAAAGCAAACATCACTCACGAGACGGGTTTTAAAACATGGGCTGCGTGATGCATCACACGAAACCTCGTGAACAGCGAAAGGAGGTACGTACATTGTTGGTGCATTCCCTGAAAGACTGAGAGACCTACTCGCACGGGGTTATACCTTTGTCTCACGTGCGACACCGACATGTGTGAAGATGCCTCCATCTATAGGACATCCACAGTAGGTGAGGTAGTATCTGTCAACTATGACAAGTTACCATATACCCATTCGCCCAACCATATGATCGGTAAAACCATATGTTGATTTGTTGATACTTTCGGGAGTCATAAAATTGACAACAACAAAATTATTGTTTTAAATTACTAATCTTTTTACACTATTGAAACACACAATTATAAAAACGAAACGTTTGGATTCTTATTTTTGGTGGAAGAGGCGTCTGTAGTTCACTTAAAAATGCTTTTCAAACGAGAGCTTGTGAAATTCGGTGTGCTCTTCTAAAATTAAGATGGCGAACTAGCCGAAACAAGGACGATTGATGACGTCATACAAACCGCCAAGACGGTTGTGTTCTTACGCTGTTTTACATTTGAAAAACGTTTCATTTTGAAACAAAAAGTTGTGAAAAAAAGTTTTTAGATCTATTTTGGTGGAGAGCTATAAGTGTGAATATAATACTTTTTCATTCATTATTTAATGTACTATAATATATATTTTACCACAAAAGAAAAAAAGTGTGTATGTTGTTCTTTCAATAAACTACGATGACCCACTATGATGGCCGCATGGTCTAATGTCTTACTCTAGTATATGACTAGACATTCAAAGACAGTGAGATCGAGGTACGAACCCAGTAAGGTGCACTGAGTTTTTTTCCAAAATGGGTTTCCACTTTCCATCCACGCAAACGTGGGTGCACTTCTTCTAAGTTAAACCATCATAGTCCCTAACATATAAGTATATTTATTAGTTAGGCATAATAATCTGAATAGGGAGTGAGACGTGGTGCTGAAATAAGTTACGAAAAAGGCCCATTATACTTGTATTTTCTACCACGCCTCGCTACTTGATCGGGTTTTACGTATATCCTGCCAATTTATATTTTGTGTACTTCCACTAAAATTAACTTACATCGATTAATCCATGGTGACCTGGTGGTCTAGGGGTAAGGTGTCAGACTTCTGTGCTGGCGGCCGGGGTCCAATCCTCGGTCCTGGTACAGATTTATCTGATTACCAAACCCTTCCTTCACCTCTGACAAGACATCTTGTGAGTGTGGGGAATGCCAGGCCTCAACCATGGTTCGGATTCCACGTTAAACTGTAGGTCCTTCATTTCATCTCACACTCACCCTACCATTACACATTATCGTAAGTGCGTACAACCCGAACGGGTAGTAAGACGCGGTACTAATAATATTAATAATATGATTAATCCATCTATTCCTCAGTGTAAGCGCGTCCGACTGACACAAATAAGGATTCAAGGTAGGGGGCACCGAGGCACGTGCCCTCCCTCCCCACGTTGTGAATTTTTCAGAGAATCAAAGAGTATATATATTCCAAGTCCATTTAAACGGGAAATTAAATTTAACATTTTTTATTCAAACCAGAAAACGTATTGAGCTCCAGCTCTTTACGTTCTTCATTTAACAGTGAAAATATGTTTAGTGAATGTTAAATTTAAAAATAAATTAATAATTTTTCAATATTTTTTTTTGTATTTTTTCTAGAAATATAAAACCATTTTCACTAGTCTCTGTTGAGGTAGTAACTGGTATCTCACAAATAATTTACAATAGACACACAATGTTTGGAAACACAGACGCAAATAAATATACTATCTTGGATATCTATATCAAGAATTATCTACATAATTTCAATTCTCCACGAAGTACCTTTATAGTGGATGGAAAAACAGGATCCAACTATTTAAGCTGTATCCAGTATCTCTTCGTCTCTAACAATATTTTGTTTTTGTATCGAAAGGGAACTTAAACGTTTGGTGTATATATATATATATATATTTTTTTCCAGAGAATCAAAGAGTATATATATATATGGTAAATTAATGGTCTGGGATCTGGTTACTAGGCCTAGCCCATTGTTATATTAAGCTAACCCACTAGGGAGAGGTATAGTATTTATAAAAATAAAAATAAGAATCAGATCCCCACCCCCCTATTTCGAATATGAAATTTGAACCCTCAAATCTCAAATATTCTTTGGAATTCGAAGAATTTGAGTTAAGAAAAATCGTAAACTCTTTTTAATATCTCGTAGATAGGACATGTAGTTTATTCTCAGAGAATTACAGTTTTATGAGTTAATTATCTATTAAATGTAATTCAAAATGGAATCCACCTGTTTCCCTACCTGTATCGATGGTCACTCAAACTAACGCATTAATATCGCGATAGACTGGGTTTTGGGGGACGGGAGGGCTGAGTTCTGAATTTCTATCGTGCGCTCGGAGAGTAATTTTCCTGATGTGATTTATCACTGTTACTCTCCCATCTTTTATCCACGCTAATACGAGTGCATTTCCTTCCAGCTTCCTATCCAACCCTAACCCTTCAGAATATGTCATTAATGACCTGTGTGTTAAATGGCTTTGAGGCGTTGAGGTTCAACCAACTTTAAAATACTTTGGTTCTAATCTGACCTAGTATAAAAACTTGTCAACCTCGCCAGTCTTGTGGTAAAGTGCTTGCCACAGGACCGAATGTTTGTTGGTTCAAACCTAGCTGGGGTCGATGGATATTTCTAGAGTGATAAACATTCTTAGCACAATTTCCTTCGGAGGGGAAATAAAGCAGTCGGTACCATGTAGATTGTGGCATGTAAAAGAAACTTGGTAGGTATGAGACAATACTTTTCCTGGAAAAATTGGTGCGTCCTTTCGTTCTCGCTCATATAAATTATCGTGTACTGATATGATCAATCGGTTCAGAAATTGCACGTTAAATAAATCAAACTAATAAATTAAATTTAAAAATTGGGTCTTCATATCTGTCAAAATAGTGATTTGGAGCTCACTGATGGTGCGTGCTCAAGAGCTATCACCCACTAATTGTATGTTGCGTGTAAAAACTACTTTCAAAACAAGTAGTACGAACACTTGTAAATTCAGCAAATATGTATTTGAAGCTATTACCAAATGAAAAATATATATTCTCCCTCTCCTCTATGGTTTTATCAAAACGACCACTCCGGTGATCTGACTCGAATGCTGACTACTCAAGTAATAACTTACAGGGAAGGGTGTTCAAACATCATCAAAACCAATCATTTCCGGTCGCCATTGTGGGGGTGAGATGCGTCGTGTTTGACGTGATAGATCTCTAATGCTTCAGTAATCAATTGACCGTATTATAGTCGGGCAATTAGCTCCTCACGACCGATCAGTTAATTCGTTTATCTGCGCACCGCTCGCTACGTGGTAGTCGCGGGTGACCGCCCGCCCATTCATCGTTCCATTAGAAAGAGGTAACGGCGAGCTCTCCCCAGATAGTTTAATTCACGATCTCCCAGCTAGGTGGCAGCACGGAGCACGGAAAAATCTACGAGGAACTTACTTTGGTACACTGACCTAAGTGTTCAGTCATATGCCCATTATTTTGTTTTAATTCACGTCTTACTATTCTTCCGGGATCTACAAATTCAATCTCTTTGATGAGATAGGAACGATAAAGTGAATATTTATAGAAAATGTACCCACATTTGAGTGTCGGGAGGGTGGAAAAGCATTTTGAAATTTTAACTTTAACCTACCAGCCATCGTCAAATAAGACTAGAGGAGATTTGCAACCCACCTATCATGGCAATCTGTTTGGTAGCTTCTGAAGATACTTTATAAAGTACGAGTAATTTGGTTTAGAGCTGGGCATCTGTCTGACCCCTCGAGATAACTGGAGTTTAAACTTATTTATCTAATTCCACCTGATAAGTATGGTAAATTGTAAGTAAATTTTACAGAATTCACGTGGAATAGGATTGGAAAACCACTATAAAAATACCCACCAAGTGCATACATACACGATTGAGCTAGAACTTGGGTCTCCCTGGTAAGAGTCAGAAACGCAAACAATTCTTGAGAATTTGGCAGCTTAGTAGAAAAAATTAACTAATAAGTTTTTCTATGATAATTATTTTTATATGAGATATTTAACGTAAGATTTACAAACACAGGTTTAAATACTTATTCTATGGCATTAGGAGGAACTTAAACGTTCATTGCCACAATTACCAAAAGTATGCTACCTATTCCTACCTTGATCTAGTTCCATCCAGTCCACCTCATTACACCCTATCTCTGTCATGTCCATCATAATGTTATCCTCCCATCTGCGTCTAGGTCCTCCCAATGGTCTCTTCCCATTGAGTTTTCCACTCAATACCTTGAAAACGGTTCGAGTCTTTTCCATTCACACTGTAGGCCTATGTCCCGCCCACAGTAATCGGAGAGATTTGATTATCCTAACAATGTATTGTGATGAGTACAGGGTATGCAGCTCATCGTTATGTAAACTCATCTACTCCCTAGTAGTCTCAACCCCCCCAACAAATATCTTCCTCAACACCTTGTTTTGGAACACCTCTTTTTTATCGTGTAAGGCAAGATACCAAGTTTCACACCTATAGAAACAACAACAGTAACTGAATTTTAAAATCACCTAGACCTAGATTGACATTGGTAGCCCTAAGTACTAGGATGTCAATAACATAACAAATCTTTATCACAAAGCAACTAGCCAGCCCACTGTTCCCGAAAGCTGTAGTCAGTTTTGCGGCTGAGGGTGCTAACGGGCTAAGTGAGTTCTTCGGATCGGATCACTGGTGAAAATGTTTAATGTGCACAAGTAGGGTACATTATTATTACTATTATTATTACCACGTATTACTACCCGTTCGGGTTAGATGCACTTACGCTAATGTGTAATGGTAGGGTGATTGTGAGATGAAATGGAGGACCTACAGTTATAACGTGGGATCTGAACCACGGTGAAGGCCTGGCATTCCACACATTCACAAGCTGTGATTAATACACACCTTGTCAGAGGTGAAGGAAGGGTTTGGATATAAGATAAATCTATGCCGGGACCGAGGATAGAGCTTCGGACCCCCAGCATAGAAGTCTGACACCTTACACCTAGACTACCAGGTCACCTACAGGTAGGGTACAGATGGTTTCGAGTTCAACTTAATCAGGAGTTTCTAAGTGCCATTAGTGCCAGTAAAAAAACACTAATAAAATAAATTGTAGGTACCGTAAAATTCTCCGAACGTAACTTTTTTTTCCTCTGGAGATTTAACTAACCAAATTCATACAGCGGGTAAATATGGGAACCAGCCCAATTAGCTCGGGCCTGCTAACCGGAAGTGGGGCGACTCCAAAGAAGACCAGCCTTCAGAAATTGTCCCACAGGTCACGTTTACACGTAATCATCAATACGGATCGTATTTTGCCATCATACAGCCCATATCGCTTAGCTGCATATTTATTACAAATGGTTAAAGAGACGAGAACATTATAATTGAGAATAAAAGGAGCCGCACTTGCGTGTAGGAAGATTGAGAAAAATACCTCTTTACACTGAGTCGGGGTTTTAGTCCCGACCTATACGTTGCCAGTCAAAACGAGACTGATACCTCTTGCCATGTACCTAATGTTGCTCTCATTATAAACAACTAGTGTTTTTACTAGTGTTATTTAGCATCCGCCTTCAGACCAATATGACACCTTCTTCAGTGGCCGCATGGTCTAAGACGTCATTCTCATGTCAGACTAGACTGCCAATGGCAGGAATATAGGGGTTTAAATACCAGTCGGGTGTACTGAGGTTTTTTCGAAAATGGTTTTACAATCTCCCTCCACGCAAATGCCTGTACACTTCCTCTACATTTGACTCTATTCATCCCCAGCTAATTAACTTTATCAGTAGGCATACACAAGCGCATAACCTGAAAAGGTAGTAACAAGTGGTGGTTGAAAAAACAAAACAAAAATGATCATATCAACACAAGACTTTGAAATAAACGTGTTTCTAGAACATAAGCCACTCCCAGCCCCCCTGACGCTATGCTGTGTCGTGAATCGAACTCAAGACTCTTGACTTATTAGACAGACGAACTGCCGAATAAGTTAAAGCATCAAACCTAGCATTTTCTATCAACACACAACAAACAAAATAATAATACATTCTTTTTTTCATTATCAATTTTTACTAATCCCTTTACACAAGTGTTTTTTTAATCAATTGCCGAGACTAAAGTTTTAGTGAATTTACAATCACTTTCATTTTTCTTTCCCCATTCTAGTACATGTCTGCTTTATATGTGATATTTAGGTTTGATATAGTTTTATAATCCGCATCAGTCGACGTGTGGAGTAGGGTCCTTCTCACGCTTGTCTTGCTTTTTTGTGATAGGTTGGATAAAGTTTGAATCTCGGCTGGGTTTAATGACGTGTATTTTAATTTACCACTTTCCATCTACTCGAATGTGGGTACATTTTTCTTGCAATTTTATATTCATAATTCCTACTTTATTGTTCTATTTATCATAAATATGTAACATATATATTTATGTATTCTTGTGAATTCATATAATTATCGTAAAATTATTTATGTGTTTTAAATGGGTTGTTTTTAAAGTGATTATTTGTTGGTTATCAGTAGTTGCTTTGGTTGAGTAACCTTTTATATCTATAACTTGTTGAAAGAACCTTATTTTTCCTAGTAAAGTATATTTAATTACCAATATTTAAAAAAAAATTACTCAGCTCGCGGTTATTCATATACCTATTAGTGAATATTTGTTTTGTAAGAGTTTATTTATCAAATTAATATGACTTTCTAAATTGAACTGCACTATGTTTTTTTAATTGAGCTTGCCTATTTCACTAATTTATATATAATTGTCCTATTAATATTTGTTTGTAAAGTATCCTTTTCAGTATGGAATTATTAATCAATTAAACTACACTTAAATACCAATTTTTTTTATCACTTCGTCATACTACCCGTTCGAGTCATAGGTTTATGTAATATTACTAAAATATGTTAGGGATGAGGAAGGTTGAATTTAAAGAAAGTGTACTTGAATTTACGTGAATTCCATTTAGAAAAAACCATCTCAGTACACCCGGTCGAGATCAAACCATAGTATTCCTGTCATAGGTAGTCCAGTCTATTGTGAAAGTAACTCCTTAGACCATTCGTCCAGCGAAGTGGGTCAAATTGTTATTAGTTGTAGATTTAAAGGAGTACTTATGTTTTATTATGATCCATTTTACGCTCTTCTTATGATTTCCCCCCTGCGTCTTACTACCCATCAGAGATATAATCATTTTAATTACACTCATTTGGCAAGGATAAGAAGGGTATAATTTAAAGGAAATGTGACTGCATTTGTGTGTGGGGAAGCGTGGAAAATCATTTGGGGAAAAAAAATCTTCATTGCACCCTAACATGTTTATAATTCTGGCCTCCCCGTCCCAGGCAAACCAGTTTGGACGATCTCGACGTATGGTTTGAGTGCCCACCGGTGTAGATATTTTTACTTGCTGCCGGGCCTATTTAATAGATAGGTTTATAGACCAAAAGTAATTCCGTGTTACCAAGTAGTTATTTTGGTGATCCTATTGAGCCTTATTGCAGTCTGTCACTAACCATTAAATGTATCGAACCTGACCCATGAGTCTTGTAACACATCTGCATACAACAGTTGTGCTCTCCTCCATTTATTAAGCGCTGACTGCGCTGCTAAGTGTGTATTCTTGTAACTATCATACCAAAGATCAGGACTCAAGGCTACTGCAATACTTGAGAACTACGCCCTTACTTCTGTTCATTGTTCAACAGAAACAAAGGCAGGTGTTTTTATGAATAATAAAACTTGAAACTATATCTGAAATAAGCACTAATGTTTTTGGGCAGTTGTAACAAAAGTCTTATTATGTGGTGTCAAGAAATATATGCCACTTTGATATTAGAAACATATATTTTGAGCTCGTGTGTCAAGGCAAGTATCTTTAGAGCTACTTTATCATTCATCCATAAAATGCATATATGGTGAAAATAATATTTTTATATTATGCCACACTTCTTGGTAATTGAATTGAATCGTTGATGCAATAGTATTGTTCTCCAACAGTTTAGAGATATACCTACGGTGGTAAACACTGTAGGCCTATAGTTATAAATATTCACAAAGATAAATAAACGAAACATAAAGAAATTACCAAATAAGTTTGTGAGCTAACATACGAGCATCGCCTCCAGAACAACCTGCAGTGTTGGCACAAACGCTGGTACTTTTGGCACTGCATCAAAAAGCCAGGGGTCAATTTTGGCTGAGAGGGTGTAATACACTATGTAGATCTCAATACACCAGCTAGCCTGTCAGTGCACCTGGGTACGAGCCTAGGGGATCCCAGGTTAGATTCTCGGATAGTATTTGGGTCTTTTTTTCCCTAAAGGAGAACTACACCAACAATCACTTGAGTTAGGTTTTAGTGTTTCCACGGGGTCCACACCCTCATATTCACTATACACCTCATCTCATCGGGACATGGAAAGAGCCTTCACGGAAAGGATTAACGATTAGTAAATTAGGGCATCCCCTGGATAGCGGTATCTAGTACTGACTAATCTTTCCACGAAATTGGACAACGAATATTATATGCGCAATAGTGTATGTTAATACACCAGCTATGTAAATCAACCTCCTTAAAATCCACCATTCCCTTCATGTAATTCTAGCCTCCGCCGGTGATAGGCTGATAGCAAACACCTTGTAAACATATAGGTATAATAAATGCGACACATCCAATTCCTTAGAAACCCCGCTGATAAGTATAAAATTCTGGTTTGGCAAGAACATTATTTTTTAAAATAAACTTAAATGAGGCTCTTTTGTTATGTAAAGGAAATATACTCATTGTGACCAATTTTTAGATGAACTTAAAAGATGTCACACCATTAACATACGGTGCGTGCTAGTTTTATACGTAATGGAGAACCAGTTAGTTCACTGACATCTTCAACAATACTCATCAAACTGGTACAGTAGCTATATTTAACATAAATTACTCTAAAATATGGGAACGTGTGTGGTATGGGAAAAAAAATATTAAAACTTTTTGCTGGGGAAGTCGAATTTAGTAGCTCATCATAATCAGGAATTTGGAGGAGGTAACAAGTTTTGGTTTTCAGATGGTTGAAAGAAACAACTTTATCTTAGTCTTTTTTAGATATTTTGACAAACATACTTAATTTTTCCACACCACGGGGAAAAAGTACTAAGTATTATTATTTTTAGTACCGCGTCTTACTACCCGTTCGGGTTATACGCTAGTACTAAGTAGAATCTAGGCGTCTCCATGTTAGTATACCAGGTATTAAGTGTATGTAGGCCTATCATAGTTCATTAGGGTGTGCATAATACGGGATACCCACCTCTATAGCCCTAACCAACAGTCCAAGGCCATAAATATGGCTTAGTGAAGGGGCGAAGGGAAGTATGGAGTAAACGTATTAAGTATGAAGAACATTAATTGCATTCATCAAAACAAAAATTGTAGTGAAAGCTATATCCTTCTCTTAATCAACAATTAAGTTAACTTTAAAAAGAAAGATATACAGAATAGCTAATCGAAATTTACCAAAACTGACAGGGGTCAAGTTCCCTTATATGAAGGAGGAGGAGGAAGTGTACTGTACCCTAATAAAATGATCTAACGGTATCTGATTATCTACACAAATTTACAATTGTATGTATTTGTAACACAATAAATAGTTATGTGGCAAACCCAACTCGGTGGCGTAGTTGGCTAACGCTCCAGTCGTGTGGAGCTCGACTGCTGAGGACGGAGGGATCGATGTTCGAATCTCGGCTGGGTGAACTGGGGGATGGAGGGTCCTAAATGGTTTTCCACTTTCCCTCCACGCAAATGCGGATTCACGTCCTCTAATTCAACCTTCCCAATTCCTAATTCATTCGCGTAATTAGTACTTAAAGCGTATAACCCGAACGGGTAGTAAGACACGGCGCTAAATAATAACAAAAAAAAGTTGTGCTGCAAGAAGAGCCTTACTATGGCCTATAACTTCGATATTGATTCTGTGCCATAGTGGTTAGAGTGGTCTGCTACAAATCTAGGGTACCTTGGTTTGTATCTCAATATTTATTATATTAATAAGGTTTTACCCAAGTAGTAAAAAGTGGCGTACTGCAGTCTTCCTCAGTGTACGAGGGCGAAATTAACATGGCTGAAGGCAATTACTTACTAAAAGTAATATAGAGACATGTGAAGTGTGAATGCTATAAAAGTACACAAGGGTTGCAGTCACACGAATTTAGATTTCTTCTATTGAATAATTCAGGAAACTGAATTTTGATGCAATCCACTCGTTTTGAACTTAATTGTGCATTTAATCACTCTGTTAACTGGGTGTGAAACATGCTTTTAACCAGTTAGTATTACGTTAGTATAAATATTGACTTATAGCCCTGTGAATATATAATTTCATGATCTTATAAGACTTTAAGAGCTATGTTGACCTTATAAAACAACCGTTTAGCTACATAGAATATATTCAACAACGGGATCATGTACTCACAGGTACTATTTGTTTTTAACCTAGATTGCATGTTTAAATTACTCAGTTCTTCCTCTATATAGTGTAAAAACATTAACTATCTCATTCATAGCTGACAGTCAAGTTACTATTGCATGTTATGAGCCCTTTCAAGATATTTGAGGCATAAAAACGTGTTTTTTTTTTCATAATCAATGTGCCATTTGTCCCTTTTCTGGAGAACTCCTTCGGTAATTAGAGAGGTATTTTAGCCGGTGGCTTGGGAGAGTGATGAATGTATAAAAATTACAATGATCTAAAATGATCTAAACTGGTTATAAATGGTTAAACTGGTATATATTAGCTTTATCATCCTCGTTTGCCTTTCTGCGTTGAAACAAACCCCTTCGAAACACTAAGCTTGTCAGTCGAGTTAAAACTCTAAATATGTTAATTTAGGCTTGAAAACCTGCCATTAGTTCTTGAAATTTTTTCTTTATCACTAAGTCCTATTACCCGTTTGGGCTATACACTTGACTGAGATTCGAACCTCTATCTCCCTGTCATCGGGAGTTTAGTCTACTGCGAGAGTAGCGCTTTAGACCATGGGGCCACAGAAAAGAGTTCTTGAAACCTTGGTCAGGGACTGATGTGTACAGTCAAATAAAGCTTTCTCTTAGAAAATACCGGAGCGTTGACAACCAGACGGAGTCAAATATGGTAATACTTCTTCTATAAGTCCTCCTTCTCTGTTTAAACACTGAACTCAATGATTGAATACATTTCCGTAGGTTCGTAGGTTCATAGGTTAATCAAAACAGCACTCTTTCTTCAAATAAACTACGATTAGCTCAAAACATATTTTTAAAGGAGCTCGCATTGTCAGTTTCAGAGAATTACATTAAATAATTAATTTAATCTATTATAATACTCAACGGTGACTATCCTAATATCGTTTGATCTATTAATACGAACAATATAATACTCTCCAAACAACATGTAGAGTAAAACAGCTAAATAAAATAAAGATATGTATATAACCTTGGTTTTAAATAAGGAGGGGTGGGGGGAACGGGGAGTCTTGTTTCTCAAATAGAAGGTTAATGGCTCTTATAGGTGGGAGTGAAGGGGACGCGAGAAAAGGTAACTGTTTTTGCAGTTTTAATATCAAAACTTTTTTGGTCTAAATAATTCAATTAGGCACTATTGCTTCAGTACGAAGAGATTTTTTTTTTCACACATGGCAACCTCAACAGTTCTTAAATATATGTTGAGGGCATCCTGGAATTTAATAAGGTATTGTTCTCTTAATCTAAAAAGTTTCTCATCTAATGCCGCTATGCTCACGACATATTCACAACTGTTGTTATTACTATGTAAAAAAAAACAACTATATGTTAGTATTGATGAAATATTTGGTTTCTTTTGGGAAAAAACATTTTTTTCTATAAAAACTGCAAACACACTGCCTTTTCTCTTGCTCCTATATATCCACCTAAAAGTTGATGCGTTGCTTTGAAGTGGAGTGGAGGGAAACGATAGATAAGATTCGTATTTTTATATTTTTTTACAACAAAAAACCCTTTTTGTGTATAACAAATGTAAAAATAACTTATGTAGATACTTTTAAGTTTAATTCTCCACATACAGTAATCCAAACAGTTCTTGAATACTTGTAATGGACATCGGCAAATATGAAAATGACATTTTCTTTTTCCTTAAGGAGTCTATATTCAAATGCTGCTATATCCATGACAAATATTAAATAACTTTATTAGATTATTAATAGTAGGAAAATTAACTAAGCGTATCAGGAAATAAACGTTTTATTATATTTTTCAAAAAAAAAGCTTTTTATTATAAAAAACTATCAAAAATAATTAACCAAAACTTGTGTCTGCTTCCATCCCACTCTAGATTTAGTAAGTGCTACCTGATGGCTTGTATTTAAGTAAATTTTAACAGTTCAACTCCTTAACTCTCTTGCTAGAACAACTATTTCTTAAGATGTGAGTCCCGGGTTCGAACTCTATCATGGTTATAATTAATGTATCATTTATGAATTATCTGTCATAATACTGTATTTGTTGGTTTTAGTACTAAGCTAGTTATTAAGTCGTGTGCTGATCTATTCAACATGTTTAAAAAATAAACTTTAAAAAACCCAATAACACTTATTTTCTGAGTCTGATCTACAGGAGACTTGGTTTAAATTACTGGATATAGCATTTCTCATTTTATCTAGGTTAAGCTGGTGCAATTTCCTCAAAATGTTCATCCTTCTCATTCTATGGCTTTCAGATAGCCCAGAATTGCCCATATAAGACGCGTAGCACTATAAAAATATCTGTCTCCAATCTTTAAGTTTTATCCTAAAAAATAATCTTTGTTTCAGTAAATAAGACGTGATGAAACTTAATGGATTTATTTTGTTAAAGCAACATCAACTATGGAATCAACAAACGCAAGCCACCTAGATTATTTTATGATTAATAATATTTGCACACAATTATATGTTTATGGATAGTGGCCATTAGTATAAATATAATATTGGTGTGAATAGTAGGCCACAAAAATACTATTATATCCCGCTTGAACTTGGAATTAAGGTGAATACTTATTGGTAGGATAAGCAAATAGTACCAAAATAAAGGATTTAAAGGTATATTATTTTAAAAAAATAATTAGATAGCTTTCAACTTAATCTCAATATACATTTGTCAGGGGTCATATACAGGGCCGTATTTACTACCTTGCCGCCTAGTCAACATTTAGGTATATACCTAAATTTTGACCGTCAGAAGTGACAGCTGCTAAACACATGTTTTTACAAATCATTTGGTCCAGCGTAGGGATACATAATTTGGTCTGGTAACGTTTCAAAGCTGTCAGTCAGCACCCAAGAAGCCATGGGGTTACTGTACTTATTGGTAGGATAAGCAAATAGTACCAAAATAAAGGATTTAAAGGTATATTATTTAAAAAAATTAATTAGATAGCTTTCGACTTAATCTCAATATACATTTGTCGGGGGTCATATACAGGGCCGTATTTACTACCTTGCCGCCTTTAGGCCCACGATAAAATACCGTCCTCCCTCCATTCTCCACCCTTCCGCCATCCCTAAAGGAGGGCGAGACACTTCTATGTATCATTTTAAGTTTTTTTATCATAGTTTTGGTTTTAAGTCGAATTTTTAAATTATACATGTATGTAACCAATAACCATGCACAGTAATGTCTCCTACCATTACATCAATATAAATTTAATCTACAAAAAAATGAGCGTAAGAAACTACAGGTTAACAGTTAGGGCCTACAGAATTTAGTAAAAAATAACTACGCAATTTAAATATTTTTAAATGTTGAATATGTTATGCATAACAAAATTTTTGCTAATATGCTAATAAACAATAAACATTAAGTTATAACAATACGTATTCATTTAATTAACTTCTTATAAAAAATACTAAAATTTACAAATGTGGTCGTTAATTCATTGTCAGTTCCCATTTTGGAAAGGCATTCCTTCTTGCCTTTCGTTGGGAAAAGGCGTTGATAATGTTGAAATCCATATCCTGCAGCATCTTTCCCTCAATGTTCAGCAGTGCCATGTCTGATAACCTGTCCTCACCCATTGTTGATATGACTTGCAATATGTCTTTCTTTATCCGGATAATTGCGCTTTGAAGCAATGAAGTCTACGTTCAAGTCTTGTTCAACACCGCGAACTGCCACATAATCTCGTAATTCTTTATTAATTTCCGGCCACATACCTGCGTCCTTATAAGGTGCGAAAATACGCCCCTCGCGATTGGCATCTGCATTTTCTGGTCCTCCTATTGCAATCATACATTTTACGTCATTGGGATGTGAAGCAAGAGGTATTTTACTGTCACTGTTACATAAATTAACACCAGTTGATGTTGACGATATCTGTTCTGGAAGCATTTCTTAGATAAATGAAGGAACAACTAAGACAATACAACCAGAGGAAGTCGAAGAATGATGCACATTGTTGTGGGGGGATGAGCCGAGATCGATACACTTCCATGTGGTGAATCAAATATTAAAATATGGAATATAATTAATACAATTGAAAAAAAATGGCGTCATGCCATACCGCTCTCTGAATAGTGCCGCTCTAGGCCTAGGCCTGGTTGGCCTAATGGGGAATCCGGCCCTGGCCATATAGCATATACCATGCATCATTGATTTAGAACAAACTTTAAAAGCAGTTGAGGTTCTCTTCCTAAACCTGTTCCCCAGTAAGTTAATTACTCGTTGCAAAGCCAGCCATGACACTTGCTAATTACTAAGTCGCTGTGTTTTTCAACAGAACTCGTCTCCCCCTTCCTTACCGGTTTCTTATCTACTTCAACACACTTTATGTATTAAAAGCAAATTTGTGAAGACAAAACTTTTTTTCTCCCCTTGTTCGCGTTAATCTTTTTTTTTTCTATCTCCATTTTTACTTTACTTAGCTTATTTTGTTTCTTCGCCCCTCACCTTCCCCTTCTTGTATCCGGTGTGGTGAATTTTACATTTAGGTAATTTTTTAATTTTTTTTCTAATTATGAGTCTGTTGATGGATGCTGTGAATAGGAGAAGGAGAGGGGGTTGTTTTATGAGGGAAGGGGGACCTGATAGATAATAAGACGAGACAATTCTCGTTTGTAATTAGTTAGGGAAGAATGTCATTTTGAACAGTTTTTTTCTTGGCTCATTTTTAATTTTAATTTTTCATCTTTAAAAACATGAAGATAAACTGAGGTAGACTAGTTTTATTTTGTTAAAGTTGATAACCACTTTACGCCAGCTAGAACAATCCAAATGGAGTCATGAAATTAGTATTTTATTATATCTAGTATCTAGTAGTTGATATTCGGGGTTCTTGGGGTAAAATGCTCACCTAAGGACCCAGTATTAGTGGGTTTAAGCCCAGCTGAGAATGACGGGTTTTTCTTGAGAGAGAAAAAAAATCCGTAATACAACTTTCTTCAGATAGGAAGTAAATCCGTTGATCCTATGTCAATTGTGACACATAAAAGAACCCTCGAAGTTAAGTGAGAATACCTTTCCGGAAAAATTGGTAGGCACTTTTTTAGCTAGCTCATAGACATTCAGTGTGGAAGGCAACGGAGAACCACCACATTTCCTGAACTCCCCTAGTACATGGGAGATGGTGCAGACAACACTAACCAGCCGGAGGGTTGAGTGCACGCCCAGCTTGGGATAGATAGAAATCACATCAAACCAACCCTCAGGTTGTTGAAATAAGAAAAAAATATCTAGTTGTAAAATAACCACTTTACGCCAGCTAGAACAATCCAAATGGAGTCATGAAATTAGTATTTTATTATATCTAGTATCTAGTAGTTGATCTCGGGGTTCTTGGGGTAAAATGCTCACCTAAGGACCCAGTATTAGTGGGTTTAAACCCAGCTGAGAACGACGGGTTTTTCTTGAGAGAGAGAAAAAAAAAATCCGTAATACAACTTTCTTCAGATAGGAAGTAAATCCGTCAGTCTCATGTCAATTGTGACACATAAAAGAACCCTCGAAGTTATGTGAGAATACCTTTCCGGAAAAATTGGTAGGCCCTTTTTTAGCTAGCTCATAGACATTCAGTGTGGAAGGCAACGGAGAACCACCACATTTCCTGAACTACTCTAGTACATGGGATCTCTACCAGATGGTGCAGACAACACTAACCAGCTGGAGGGTTGAGTGCACGCCCAGCTAGGGATAAATAGAAATCACATCAAACCAACCCTCAGGTTGTTCAAATAAGGAAAAAATATCTAGTTGTAATACATTGTATACGTATTATTATTTACACTGAAAGGTAACAGACTTACCTTGATGGATTACACTAATGTGATGCTTATAAAATAGTGCCATAGTGTGATTTGTCAAGATCAGACGGTTATCTTACAGGTGGAACGAAATGTACATACACACATGCTCGTATCCATGGATTAGTGGTTTGTTGAATCGGTCACAATCTAGGGAATTCTGGTTTGATTCCAGGTTGTGTTGACGAAGATAATTTCTAAGTGCAAACACATTTGTCATGATATCCATCTAGTAAATATCTATACACTAGGTTCATGCGTGTTGTATTAGATGTGGTGTCCTAGGTTAAGTTGGGTGTTGATATAATATGCGCATCGTGTCTTACTAACCGTATTAGCGATCTTCTTATTTACACTAATATATTAGAGATCAAGAAGTCAGAATCTACAGGAAATATACCCACATTTTTGTGTGGTGATAGTTGTAGCCCCATAAAACCATACCCTTAGTAGTCTATACTAGTCTTGGATCCAAACCCCAACCTTCTCTTTATCAAATAAAATTAGACGCATGAATACATTAAATAGGTACGCTAAGGGGTTAGGTATGAGATAGGTTTAATTTACAGAAAATCTACCAGCATTTGAGTGATGGCAGAGTGAAAAGCCTATTAGTAAAAACCACCCACAGTACACCCGAACAAGATTCGAGTCCTATCATCCAATCATCGGCAGACCAGCCTATTGTGAGAGTGACGCCTAAGACCGTACGGCCATCTAAACGGGAAGTTATGGAGGCCAACTAAACGCTTATAAAGCCCTTGGTTTGGTCCTAGGTTTTTAACAAACGTGTTATTTATGATTGGTATATGAGTTCATTCTCTCATCCACATATTATGATCTACAATTTATTGTTTTAGGGGTTATTGAGTATGTTAGCTGAGCTGCTCTAGGTTAAGTCAGTTTACAATTGGTTTGCCGACACAACATTTTGATGTAAAAAACAAAACATAACTAGAGAAAGTTATTGTGAGTTCTTTTCTGAACGGTTTGTGTTAGAAGCTGTCATCCCACTCTTTCCACGTTATCTCTACTCTAGAAAGTGCACGGTGTCTGAAGCTTTTAAGCCAGCTATTTATTATACGGAGAACATTTACATACCGGCTCCCCAAGCTAAAAGCCGCGCTCCACCATTGAACAAGACACTAGGGAGATGACTCGCACTATTTATAGATTACTTTTGTATGACGTCACATAACAGACTGGACACAGCAGGTATTGTACAGGTACTGTATTATGTGGGGGAACACGACTCGTATAGACTGGGACCATAAAAATGTAAACACTTGATAAACAGCTTTCACAGGTTTTCGTCACACCTTTTATTTTTTTAAATTATCGTCTTATGAGAGTGGGGTCGTCGACATTTTGAAACACACTTATATGGAAATAAAAATCTTTGATCCATTCATATCTACTTTTGCAACAAATTAAGTTTAACTTTTTTTGATCAAATTGGGATTTAAATTAAGATCCCAAAAAAGCGATAGCCATCGTCTTAAGGAAGGATGACAGTAGGTGGCAAGCTATTAGAGTACCACCCTGACATGTACAATATTAAACATTAAATAAACCATCTCCCAACGGGGTGTACTTATTTGGAGTCAATAATATTTTGACAGCCATGTCATTTAATGTTATGACACAATACTTAGTGAATTCAACGCCTAGAAATCATCTTGGCTCGTACTTAGGTGCATCTCTTGTACTGTTGAAGGAAACACCCTATGGACTGAAGATAAATATCTTGGCTAGGAAAAGATAGCTTAGCAACAAGTTTTAAACTTAGCCTGTATGGAAAAGATTAGGCACTATGAGAGCTTTTGATTTTAACATACATACCAATTAATTGTCTTTTTTTCACTGGAAGTATTGAAATCTTTGCCGGGACCGAGGATTGAACCCCGGCCGCCAGCATAGAAGTCTGACACCTTACCCCTAGACTACCAGGTCACCCTTATTTGGAGTCAATAATATTTTGACAGCCATGTCATTTAATGTTATGACACAATACTTAGTGAATTAAACGCCTAGAAATCATCCTGGCTCGTACTTAGGTGCATCTCATGTACTGTTGAAGGAAACACCCTATGGACTGAAGATAAATATCTTGGCTAGAAAATATAGCTTATCAACAAGTTTTAAACTTAGCCTATATGGAAAAGATTAGGCACTATGAGAGCTTTTGATTTTAACATACATACCAATTAATTGTCTTTTTTTCACTGGAAGTATTGCTTTCAAAGTCTTTACTTTAAGTTTTTGAAGTTAACCTTGTCTATGACACTCACTTTGACAATCTAGTAAATTGTCCTTCTTTAAAATGTAGATATAATTAAAAATTTACAATTTTATTTTGTCATTCATTTCATCTCGTAATATTAATTTTTTTTGTTTTTAAAATACTCATTAATAAACGTAAAGAAAAGGTGGCACAATAAGCTATTTCAAAAAACAGCTAGTCTTTAAGTGGCACACTGGCCGGAAAAGGTTTTTAGTTTGTGGAGTGTCCCAATGAACTTGTCCTGGACAAAGGTATATTGCCACTAAGCGTCCCTAATTTTTGTAATTTAAAAAAGTTAAATACACATAAATTAAAAACAGATTACTGTTGAAGTAACCAGCAGTTTCCTCTGTAATAGACCAGATAAATTTGGATTCTTTTTGACATTGATTTTACATAATTGTTTTCTATAGGATAATGTGATGCGTTTCCTTGAAATTAATAATACTAATTCTGTGTCATATTATTGCGAGTTGCAGATAGTGCAAACGAGCACCAAGAAGTGTAGAGGTACTATTTTAAAAAAAAGAGCACACATGACGTACACAAAAACATATTTGTTTGACGTTGTAAAAACTATACAAATTATTTAACAAAAGAATACCACAACTATTTACCAATTCAAACAAATATTTTTTTAAGTAAAGTTGTCAACCAAAGCGTTTAGACGCGTTGAAGAACTCCAGAAATCCCAGGTTATTTAAGAAGTAGCTACTATTTCAAAATATGGTTACGCCAAAATAGGGGTGAAAGGTATAATGTCCCTATAAGATTAAAAAAATATATTTTAGGTTTTATAATTTAAAATATTATTGAATAGGCTATATAAAATTATTGTTGCTATATTCATCTTAATTTTAGTAAGGAGAGATGTAAATATATTAGTAAGGAACGTACTTTGTGACAATTAAGGTTTTTAGAAAAACAATTACTTGTTATTTCAACCTATAAGCCTTATGAAAATTTTTATACTTTATATTTCTTATGTTATATTAATTTCTTACAGTATTTTTGGAATGTCCATTCCTTACTATATATATGACTCTTTCACTATTTTGGAATGATGTAATATATATTCCTTCTTATCATATAATTATACTGTTAAGGTTCCAGTGTTTTAACTTTTATTAGGTTTTAAATATTATTTTTTCATAGGACTACTGTATTTATTCATATTGACGGGTCCTCGATCAATAATTAAATTTTCTAATTTTTACCTTGGAATAATTCTATTCTTTAATTGTTTCTGGTATTTCTTAAAGCTTCCTTCATCTTATGATTTTTCTAAACATTTCCTTTGTCAATCTTTCATACTAATGTCTTTTAACATCTAAGTATTTTAACTTTTTTTCTAACAACCTTATTTTTCACAAAGTACGTTCCTTACTAATTTATATGAAATTAGCTCATTTGAAAAGACGTTTAACGCGAAATATCGCAGTTGTGAGATAAAGCTGTGAACAAATAAAGTCATATTTTAATAGAATCACAACAGCAGGGCCTACATTTTAAGAAAATTAAAGATTGTTTTGGTGGCTTTGTGCTTGACCTAATTCCAATTTTTAAAAATACCACTTCGTCTTCGGTCATAGTAATACAAGGGAATACCTATTACAGTTAAAATAATAACACCCACTTCAGTGGCCACATGGGGTCTAAGGGGTCACTTTCGTTTTAGACTGGCCTGTTGATGGTGGGGAGGTCAAGGTTCGAATTCCGGTTGGATCCACTGAAAGTGTTTTTTACTAAATGGTTTCCCACTCTCCTTCACGAAAATGCAGATAGATTACCTTTAAAATGCTTCCTTCCTCAACCTTACCTTAGTAGAATAGTGATAGTATTACATGTGTATTACTTGAAGAACGGTGATATAATAAATAATAATAGCCGTCATCCAAGTTATTAAAGTTCAACTAACTCCTGTTTACACTGATTACGTAAATATTCCAAGTAGCCTGTTAGCTTGATCGTGATTTTTCTTAGGTCAAGGTAACCTGGTGGTCCAGGGGTAAGGTATCGAACTTCTGTGCTGGGGGTTCGGGGTTCAATCCTAGGTCCCAGCACAGATTTATCTGATTACCAAACCATTCATTCACCTCCGACAAGACGTGTATTAATCACAACTTGTGAATGTGTGGAATGCCAGGCCTCCACTGTGGTCCGGATTCCACGTTAAACTGTAGGTCCTCCATTTCATCTCAAAATCACCCTACCATTACACATTAGCGTAAGTGCGTATAACCCGAATGGGTAGTAAGATGCGGTGCTAATAATAATAATAATAATAATAATAATAATTAGGTCAACTTAGTTTATAAGTGATGCCCTGATTAATTCCACTGACTAAAAAGTGCCTGTTTAAGACCAACTATGCTAATACTAATGATTCACCCAGTGTTAGAACACTAAGGCAAATCCTTACTAACTCGGTAGCACTACGGAAGCCCGCCACTAAGCTTTGTTTACTCAGCTTAAAATGGCAACGTTTGAGCGCATAGAGGGCCGTATATTCCAAGTACAGACACACTACGAGCGTGGGAAGATTCTCAGGACTGTACATAGCCTAACAGTGCTCGTTCATACGTAGAGGCGTGCCAAGTCAACATGATCCAGTGTTTTTTTATGTGTACCACACGCCTTACTACCTCTCTGGACCCTTAGAATATTTAGTCTTAGGGCGTAGGGATGTGGACTATAGCATTTAGAAGAAAGGTACTCACATTTGCGTGGAGGTAGGAGGGAGGTAATTGAGAGGAAACCCCCTCAGCAGGACGAGTCAGGATTTGAACCCCAACACCCCCGTCATTTGCAAACCAGACGATACTGACACTTTAACTAGCTGTTTAGAGAGGAATTAGTATGAAAACCACCATTAATGTCAAACACACAACTAAACCTCAAATATAATTAAAGAAAAGAGAAAAAGACGTGTAGGAAATCCAAGGTAGCTGTGAGGCCATGATTGTGTGGGGTTAAGTAAGAAGCAATTAATGAACGATAGAATGGAGAGTGAATTGGTCAAAGATTAAAGTCAAAATCCCCTTCTTTTGGGTTTTTATTGAAACATCCCTCCAACAAAGAGAAGATCAAGGCCCTCCCTCCTCCAAACGACATAGTGAAATTCCTAGGTTAAATATGTCCTATAAATATGGTTTTAACGGCCGCTGGGGGTGGTAATGATTTGGTCTTAAGTCCTACTTACCAAGAGGAGTATCTGTTCTAAGTCAAGATTATCAAGATACAATTTATTTGGCGATACTTCAAACTACACTATGATCAATATGCTATACAATATATGCTACTGAGAACGTATGCATGAAAAGAGGCTAAAATACTGACAACAAATCATCTTCAAATAAATCTTATCAAGAAAAGGTTGGACTTTGTGATTCTTGTAATAAATAGTCTCATTGTTTTTTGAGTGGTAGTTTAGGCCTGTATATGGCCTATAGTCTTTATTTGAACGTCAGCCAATCCTCCATTCGACCTGACCCGCTTGTTATTTGTGTTCTTGGAGATTGGTTTACTCCTGGAACTAGACTACAAAATACGGCCTTCATTGTTAAGGTAGTTTTATTGCCCAGCCATAACTCGTCACTAAAGCTGCACTCCTTTTCCGGCGACATTTCTTGGTCAGATGACAACCCAGTTTTTTTATAAAGGCATATTTCACCACTATTCCTACACTATCCCTCTAATAACATCCAGTCTCGTTCTTGCAAATTGTTCTTTGTCTATTATCTTAAATGGCCAACCTATAGGATATTATTTTAAATTACACTATACCGGTACTTTAATAGTAAATTATGGCCCACATCGATGGGCACGCGGATTAAATGTCAAGTTCATCTAGCTTAGTTTTCCAGTGACGAGGTGTTTGAGGTTCATTCACTACAACTCTACTGGACTGGTCAAATTAAAATAAGAAATCATATAAGCCTGTAAGTCCTAATTGGGTCATGCTCACAAAACAGGCAAATATATGTCTCTTCTTATAAATAGGGCTTTAGTTAAAGTAGAACATATAAATTATAATTACTAAATAAAAAAACCTATTTGTTGAGATGAAGAAACTATATATATATAATGTAGGTAGGCTTATATCTATTATTTGCCATATTTTAGTAAGCCTTTTTAGAATGAGTCCTAAGGTGTTTGTACAGGTCGGTCTTCTCACATTCTTACATTACAATATCAGATTCACCTAAAAAATTATAGATTTATTTTTAGACAAATATATACTTTGAATTGGAATTTAGCTTAGAACACCAAAGCTCTAACAACTGAGCTATCCAGGAGTCGTCCCATACCCAGGGTTATTTTTAGTTCATCCAAAGAATCTAATGGCTTAGCTATTTCATCCATTGTATATATATTATATATTTAGAGAGAAAGAAGTGTACTTGGAGTTAACACGTACCAATTATTTCAGGGAACAAATAAAATAAAAATATTTTTGAATGAACGCAAACTGTTTTAAAGTTTAAAAAAGTAGATGCTAATAATCATAACAAATGTAGTTTATTTACGAAAGAAAAATTAACGGCAGGGGCAGTAAAATATAAAGAAAACACACCATTCTTCTAAACAAAAGAGGACAGTCACGAGGAGAAAGTACTATAATGCATAACCAAGGTAAAGTAGAAATACAAAAACGGATTTCTATCCATTTTTCCAATATTTTTTTGCCAAATTTCTTAGAAAATATTCTCAGAAAATTATGTAAGACACCTTATTGTAAATATCGACTATTATGGGTTATTTAAATAAAAAAGGACAAGTATTTACAAATGTTAACTAATTGGTATCAATTTGGTTTTCTATTACCAGAATTGTTGTCTTGGCGTATTGTTATTTATTACCTTGATGTCATTTTGAACTTTAATATTTTTATACCAATTAACAAAAAAAAGTGAACTGCTAAAATGTTTATTATATTTTTAGATTGTGTGTAAGTCAAAATAAATAAAAAACATTAATTTTTTTAAGCTTTAGGCCTTTACACCAAGATTTTTGGAACTTAATTTTGCATGTTTTGTGATAATGATCCAGCTACTCACTCATTTATACATATGCGTTCACATTAATTATAAATACATTATCAAGATAATCTCTTATTTATAAAGATAATTAAAGATAATTAGGCGTGCACCTATATATTCTCTCAAATATAAAAATGATAAGTTTAAACTACCTTAATTAAGAATATAATAATTAGATAGTCTTTATGATATAAAAAACAGTAGTTAAATCTTGTCATGTTAGGCCTTCTAGATAAAAGTGACCTTCAAGATGATGAGAGCGGTTAACATCAGCTTCGGTAGACACATGGTCTAAGGCGTTACTGAGATTGTGGTTTGATCCCGGTTGGGTGTACTATAGGTGGTTTTCCTAAATAGCTTCCCCACTCTTTCTACACGCAAATGCGGCTACACATGCTTTAATTTCAACCTTACATATCCTCAACCCGATAGAATAATTACTACATAAGCGTATAAACCGAACAGCCAGCAAGATGTAGTGTTAAAAATAAAGACGAGCGATTAACAATCATGAGAGAGCTGTGAAGATTAAGTTTGAGCTTAACCGGCTGCACTGAGGATTATTTATGTTTAAAGTGAAGAGAACGCGAGAAAAGGTGAGTGTCTTGGAAGTTTTTATAGTAACACATTATTCATCAAAATAAATATAATCTCGATCAAGTAAGTAATAAAAAGTTTAGTTTTCTTCACATGGTGATCTCCACAGTTGTTGAATATCTGTCAAGGATGTCTTGAATTTTAATGACAACTTTTTCTCTTCATTTAAAAAGTTTCTCATCTTTCAGGTATTGGATTTGAAAACAAGACAGAAAGATTGGGATTCTCAGGTGGACGCGTGATCTAAGGCGTCACGCTCACAATAAACTGAACCACTGATATCGGGGAGATCTTAGCCGTGTGTACTGAGGGTGTTATACATGTGTTGCCCTCCATTCAGTGTCCACGCAAATTAGGGTTAATTTCCTCTAAATTCAAACTTCCTTATACTAAACACATCAGCATATTTAGTACATATGCATATAGCCCGAACGGGTAGTAAGCCGCAGTGCTTGGATAATAAATGGTACGATACAATCGCACAAAATTTTTCATATTGTGTATCATAGCCTTGAGGATAATTTTCAACAATAAGTTTTAGTAAACTATCCTTAAGTATGCTTTCCTAAATAAAGCTTATAAATAGCAATGATCACTGTTTATACATGAATTTTAAATCAAATTGTTTGTATAAGTTTAGCAAAATTCCAAAAAAAATAATATTTGTAAGCTACCCTAAAATTATTTGCTACGTGTAGGAATAAAAATGTATTCTAATTTATCATTTAAAAAAAACTATTTATAAATTCCAATTTTGTATTCACTCTTGAAGGTAAGTTTACAAAACATTCAAATTTTCTACGATTTTTTGTGAGTTAACTTACCTTGAAATTATTTGTTTTAGATAAATAAAGATACGTTATTATTGATATGTGAAATAGTCTCCATATAAAAATTTTGAACCAACTAGATGTAGCCCTTTTTTTAAATATTCAAATAAAAACAAAAAGTCATCAGTAGGCTGATCATAACAAAATTTCCTCCCCAAAACAAGTAAACAGCTTTATTTCTCATATTCATGTCAAACATTCCCCAGCTATACATTTTAAGTAAAATCACTATAGCCATTTCAAAATAATACGAATTTTCAAAAACCACTCAATAAATGACCATTTATCGAATATTTAACCAAAAATCATTTACAGAGCTATTTGTCATGTCAAACATTTACAGGATACCCATTTGAAACGAAATAGTTATGACTATTTTAAAATATATTTCCAGTTTTTGAAAAATCTGTCATCAGTAAACTAGCCATAGTGAGTTTTTACCACAAAAATAAATATATAGGCTTAATGTTCTTTTCAAAAATTCCCAAGATACCCATTTGAAACCAAATCATTGGAGCAATTTTTTTAATATTTCAAGTTTTTGAAAAAATCATTCATCAATAAATTACCCATAAATTAATCTTTACCCAAAAACAGGTATTCACTGTTAACTATCATGTAAAACACACTAAAATTACCCATTGGTAACCAAATCGTTAGAGGCGTTTGTAAAATATTTCAAAATGTGAAAAATCAGAAGTACCCATAATTGAGTTTTTATCAAGAAAACAAGTAATCAAAGCTATTTGTTACTTCAAACACGATCAAGATACCCATTAGAACCAAATAATTAGATGTATTTGTTAAGCATTTCCCGTTTTTGAAAAATCATTTATCAGTCATCTATTCATAAATGTGTTTCCACCCCAAAAACTAATATTATATAGGGTGTTAATTGTCGTGTCAAACATTCACAATATACCCATTTGGATGAAAATTGTTACAGCCATTTGTAGAATATTTCAAGTTTTTGAAAAATCATTTATCAGTAAACAACCCTTCAACCAATTTTTACCCAAAAACTGTTTATATAGTACTTTTGCCATGTCAAATAAATCCTAGATATGGATTTTAAACAAAATCGTTAGACTCATTTTTGAAAATTTGGAATAAAAAAAATTATTCATTTACCCTGAATTAAACGGTTAGGTTTTAGAAAAAGTTTTGTGGTATATGCCTATACAATCTAAATAGTAAGTTTGAACAAAATACATTAAACCGTTTTGGATTCATCGAAAGGGATCCAGACAGACAGAAACGGGGACAGACAGAACTATAAAATCCAATTGTTTGAGTTCGTGTTGACGTGAAGATTCGTCATAATCTGGAGATTGATTTTTCACGATCATAATACTTTCTATTGATATGGGAAAGTAAAATCGAGGGATCTAAACACTTGGCCTTACTAGTAGGATCATTTTGGATCAACTTGCTGTCGCACGAACGAAGAACAACAGAAACATCCACCTATCTACGCAGTTATGTAAGCAAGGTAACTACGTATGTTTACTTTGCGTATAATGATATAGTAAGGCTATGAAAAATATACGCGAAAAATCGCAGTACTGAATGTTATGTACGTTATAATTTTCCTTCCAACTTGATTTTAGTGGCTGTATTTGACTTGTAAATATACATATTCATTCTAAAATAATATATTTCATGTGTAATGAAAACAAAATTAGTAAAATTACATCATGATGACTAAGATATTTTATAGATAATCAGTTTTATCCAAAATATTTAAAACTAATCCTAAATGAATATTAAAATCTTGTGACCTGCATCGAAGATCGAATGATCTTCTAACGCGTGATTCTCGTGCTTTACCGTATTTACGGGGACGAGGAGATTCGAACCCTGATCGGCTGTACGAAGGGTGTTCCTTTCTAAATGTTTTCGCAATCTCCCTCCGCGGAAATCAGGGTATATTACCTCTGATATTCTACATTTATTATCCCTGTTTCATTAACGTAATTAATTAATTCCTATAACATGAACGGGTATCAAGTCAGATAAAATATACATAAAATCTTGATGAAATAAATAGGAAAATTGGATACACATGGATTTATTTTGCAGTTCTAAAATTAATAGCACCTTATTTTACATACCTTCTCTAGTGTAAAATGTAATTAAATATATAGTCAATTTTGAATACAAAATTGTCTTGAATAAATAATTAATCATATATAATATGTGATTGTCAATATATAGAAAAATAATAACTTAAGCACTCAAATTGAACACATGAACTTTATATTCATCCAGTTGTAATTTTTGAATAACCAAATTTTGGTTCATGATTTAAATTGTCAGCTATTGATGGGATATTGTATGATTAAAAACATACTGCGTTTATGAAAGTTCACGTGGCTCTTTTTCTAAAATCAATCTATCTTAACGAAACAAGTCGGAAATGTAAAACAATGAACGTAGTTTTTTCTTACGACAGTGTGCCCGTCCATGCTTGTAGATGTTGTTTAAAACGGGGACGATTCATTTAGAGACAGACGGCAGTGTGTCCCCATAGGCTTTTCTGTACACGCCGCAACATTTCGGCATCGACGGCAGCGTACAAAGCCGTGCACAAATTCGCTACGAGATCATCACTATCAGCAATCTCTCTAAAAAACTAAACAAACCTCAGACAGT